>MCJB01049135.1:52766-98760 GCA_002018475.1 Nicotiana obtusifolia | reverse complement strand
GAAACGCAGAAAGAGCAGTGATTGAAGCTGCAAGACCAAATCTTGCCAATATGACTCAGGCGATTGTCAAGCCTGAAATCACAGGGCATTTTGAGCTGAAGCAATACATGGTGCAACAAATTCAGTCTACGGGACAGTATGTGGGACTGTCACACGAAGACCCACAGAGACACATTCAGAACTTCTTGGAGATCACAGACACTTACAATTACCCAAATGTGTCGAAGGATTATGTGAGGTTGACGTTGTTTCCCTTTTCTCTGTTGGGGGAAGCAAAAGAGTGGTTGCAAAAGGAGCCTGCAAACAGTATATATACATGGGATGACCTGGCAAGAAAATTTCTGATCAAATTCTTTCCAACTAAGAAAACCAAGTCACTGAGAAGCCAGATTTTGGGTTTTGAACAACGAGAGGGGGAAACCCTTCGACAGGCATGGGAGAGGTATAAGAAGCTACTTAGAGACTGTCCACACCACTGCCAGACAGATGAGGTACTTGGGCACACATTCGTTGATGGTTTAGATAAAGCTTCAAAGATGAACCTTGATTCAGCGTGCGGGGGAAGTTGCATAGCTAAGCCATACAGTGAAATCCAACTTCTATTGAACAATTTTACAGCCAGCGATCATAATTGGCAAGGTGATGGTAACTCGCGCAGAGCCATTAAACAGAAGGGAGCTGGTTTGATAGAATTGGATGACTTGGCAGCTATGAGAGCAGAAATGCTAAATTGGCAAATCAGATGAACCGAATGACCATGCAGCAGGTTCAACCCAGACAGCAGGTTCAACAAATGTCATTATGCTGTGAGATGTGTGGTGATAACCACACAAGTGATATGTGTCCCACCAATCCAGAGTCTATATATTATGTGGGACAACAGAGCAGGGGGCCCGTGAATCAGCATTCACAGTATGGGAATTCCTAAATCCAAATTGGAGGAATCAGCCAAATTTTTCATGGGGTGGTAATCAGCAGCAGCAGAATATGAGCAGACCGCAAGGAAACTATAACCAACCACAGATGCAACCTCCTCAATCTGATGATAACACGAACGAGTTACTGAAGCAGCTGGTGCAGGACAACAAGCAATTCAGAACTGAATATCAAACCCTCACTACTACAGTGAGGAATCTGGAGCGCCAGTTGGGACAGCTGGCCGGGGCTCAAAACACTCGACCTGCTGGAGCACTACCAAGCGACACTGAAGCTAATCCACGGGCAGCACTGAATGCAGTTTCATTAAGGAACGGGAGACTGCTAGAAGAGGTCGAATCGAAAAAGAAGAAACAGGTGACATTCATTGAGAAACCAATTACCATTGAGATAACTGCAGAAAAGGGCAAAGAAGTTGAGAAATCAGTCAACGAGGCAGGAGCTAAGCAACCCCCACAATTGGTTGCAACGCCACCACCTCCTTTTCCACAAAGATTACAAAAGTTGAGAGACAATGAGACCTACAAAAAATTCCTTGAGATCTTAAAACAGGTACAAATTAACATTTCATTGGTGGACATTTTACAAGAGGTGCCGAAATATGCAATGGATATTGTGGCCAACAAAAGAAGATTAACTGAGTTTGAAACGGTGGCACTTACTGAAGAGTGCAGTTCGAGAATTCAAGGGAAATTACCGCAAAAATTAAAGGATCGGGGCAGCTTCACTATTCAGATCTCTATTGGTATGCTGTGGGAAGAGCACTATGCGACCTCGGAGCAAACATAAATTTGATGTCACTTTCAGTGTTCCGACAGTTGGGATTGGGTGACCCACGCCCAACCACAGTCATATTACAGTTGGCAGACCGATCTTTGGCCCATCCGGAGGGTGTGATTGAGGACGTCCTAGTCCAAGTTGGCTCGTTTATATTTCCGGCGGACTTCATCATTTTGGATTATGAGCCAGATCGGGACGTCCCATTTATTTTGGGGCGTCCCTTCTTAGCTACCGGCCGCGCCATCATAGATGTTTGTGAAGGAAAAATGAATATGCGGGTAGGGGACCAAGAAGAAGTGTTTAATATTTATAAAGCACTACGACTGCCGACACATTACGAGGAGTTGTCCATGATTTCAGTGGTGGAGAATGTCTCCACATCTTTAGTGCCGTACTTGAGCCCAGCTGATCCAGTTGAATGTTTATTGATTGGGGATATGGAAGCAGTTGAAGATGACATAATGAGAGACATCGAGCAGTTACTGGACCTATCTTGCAACTATATTCAGGGGTTCATAAAATTTGAAGAATTGGAGAGGCCTGTTACTCTGACCCCTCCCAGGCCATCTGTTGAGGAAGCACCAAGGCTTGAACTCAAGCCACTCCCAGCGCATCTGCGCTATGCATATTTGGGTCAATCTGAGACATTGCCAGTGATCATATCATCCAGCCTGACTAGCACACAAGAGGAAAAATTACTACGGGTTCTTCGAGAATACAAAAAGGCAATTGGGTGGACCATCGCAGATATCAAGGGAATCAGTCCATCATTTTGCATGCACAAAATATTTTTAGAAGAAGAACACCGCCCCAGTGTAGAGCAGCAGCGGAGATTGAATCTAATAATGAAAGAAGTGGTGAAGAAGAAGGTTATAAAATTGCTAGACGCGGGTATTATTTTTCCAATTTCCGACAGCAGTAGGGTCAGCCCAGTGCAGTGTGTACCCAAGAAAGGGGGAATGACCGTTGTAGAGAATGAAAAGAACGAATTGATTCCCACTCGATCCATTACAGGATGGAGGGTATGTATTGACTATCGGAAACTCAACAAGGCAACCCGAAAAGATCACTTTCCACTTCCATTCATTGATCAGATGCTCGACAGACTAGCAGGGCATGAATTTATTGTTTTCTGGATGGCTACTCAGGGTACAATCAAATTGTTATATGCCCCGAAGATCAAGAGAAGACTACCTTCACTTGCCCATATGGCACCTTCGCCTTCAAGCGAATGCCATTCGGCCTATGCAATGCACCTGCAACATTCCAAAGATGCATGATGGCCATTTTCACCGATATAGTGGAAAAATTTGTAAAAGTGTTCATGGACGATTTCTCTGTTTTTGGGTCGTCATATGATGATTACTTAAGGAACCTGAGTAAAGTGCTAGCACGGTGCGAAGAAACTAATTTGGTACTTAATTGGGAAAAGTGCCACTTCATGGTGCAAGAAGAAACTGTATTGGGCCATAAGATTTCCAGAACCGGCATTGAAGTAGATAAAGCAAAAGTGGAGGCCGTTGAAAAATTACCGCCTCCAATTTCGGTCAAGGGTGTCCGGAGCTTCTTAGGACATGCAGGTTTTTATAGACGCTTCATTAAAGATTTTTCTAAAATTGCTGCTCCTTTGTGCAGTGTGCTTGAAAAAGATGTACCATTCAAATTCGATGATTCCTGCCTCAAGGCGTTCGAAACACTTAAGGAGAAGCTGATAACTGCACCTATCATTGTAGCACCGGATTGGTCAATGCCTTTTGAACTTATGTGCGATGCTAGTGATTTGGCCATTGGAGCAGTGCTGGGACAGCGGAAGGACAAAGTGTTCCATTCTATCTACTACGCGAGCAAAACTCTTGACCCGGCACAGCAAAATTACACTACCACCGAAAAGGAGTTGCTAGCAGTAGTTTGGGCGTTTGAGAAATTCCTAGCTTATTTGGTGGGAACGAAAGTCATAGTCCACACCGACCATGCAGCAATCAGGTATCTATTTACTAAGAAAGAGTCTAAAGCTCGATTAATGCGCTGGCTACTGTTGTTGCAGGAATTCGATGTGGAAATCAGAGACCGGAAGGGGACTGAAAATCAAGTAGTGGACCATCTATCCCAGTTAGAAAATCATGACCACATGGAAGAAGATGGACAAATAAAGGAATTCTTTCCAAATGAACACCTTTTCGCAATCAGTCATGATTCTCCACCGTGGTATGCAGATTATGTAAATTACTTGGTGAGCGGAGTACTCCCTCCAGATTTCAAAACCGAAGCCAGAAAAAGGTTCCTGCACGATGTCAATTTCTATTACTGGGATGAACCGTACTTGTTCAAACAGTGTGCCGATCAATTAATGAGACGATGTATTCCGGATGAAGAGGTTGATTCTGTTTTGCATGATTGTCACGCCTCACCATATGGAGGCCATCACGGAGGCGACCGAACAGCAGCCAAAGTATTACAATCCGGGCTATTCTGGCCCACTCTGTTCAAGGACGCACATGCATTTGTCAAAAGATGCGATCAATGTCAAAGAACGGGCACAATCACAAGAAAGCAAGAGATGCCCCTCAACAACATTCTCGAAGTTGAACTCTTTGATGTTTGGGGGATAGACTTCATGGGACCGTTCCCACCTTCCAGAGGGAACAAATACATTTTGCTTGCTGTTGACTATGTGTCAAAATGGGTAGAGGCAATTGCTTTGCCTACAAATGATGCCACAGTAGTTGCCGCATTCGTCAAGAAGAACATATTTTCCAGATTCGGCACTCCACGGGCATTGATTAGCAATGAAGGCACACATTTTTGCAACCGGCTGCTCAACAATCTTTTAGCAAAATATGGGGTGCGTCACAAAGTTGCTACAGCATACCATCCCCAAACAAGCGGCCAAGCCGAGGTATCCAATAGAGAAATCAAACAAATCTTGGAGAAGACAGTGAGCGTAAATAGAAAGGATTGGGCTTTAAAGTTAGATGACGCTCTTTGGGCATACAGGACATCTTTTAAAACTCCAATCGGAACATCGCCTTACAAATTAGTCTACGGAAAAGCTTGCCACCTACCGATAGAATTGGAACATAAAGCCTATTGGGCGATAAAGAGATTGAATATGGACCTTGAAGCTGCGGGCGAAAAGAGACTAATGCAATTGAATGAACTAGATGAATTCCGGTTACACTCCTACGAGAATGCCAAGCTATATAAAGAAAAGACTAAGAGATGGCATGACAAGCATATAAAACCGCGCCATTTTGAACCGGGCCAGCAAGTGCTTTTATTCAATTCGAGATTAAGGCTGTTTCCCGGAAAGCTAAAGTCGAGATGGTCAGGTCCTTTTGAAGTAGTGCGAGTTACGCCATACGGTGCAATTGAATTACGTGCTCTAAACAGTGAAAGGAAATGCTTGGTGAACGGACAAAGAGTTAAGCATTATTGGGGAGGATTGGTCAATAGGGACAAAACCAAGATCGTGCTTACCAATGAATAAGGCGCCTAAGTTGAGTCATGCAGCGACGTTAAATCAGGCGCTTGTTAGGAGGCAACCCAATGTGTAATGTTATTCTTAGTTAACTTCTTGTTTTCATTTTTTAGATTAGCTAGAGGAATGTAATTGATGTACTAATATTAGTGTATGTAATATTGTAATGAGTAACACAACCAAAAAAAAAAAAAAATTGACGCGAAAGCTCACTGCCTCCAGCGCCCCAGGCAGTAACTTCCAAGACCCCCAGCGCTGGGGCGGGTGCTAGGCGCCAGCTGGGGGGGTGCTCCAAGTAAGTATTTGTTTTCTTAATTTCGACCCAAACCCGGCATAATCCGACCCATACCCGTTTTCCCCTAACTACAATAACCTTTTTATTTTAAACAACCCACCCGTTTCCCCCACACTCACACACGACACATAGACAAACGATCCCCTCTCTGCTGCTTCGAACTTCGACTTCTTCTTCTTTATTGAATCAACCCTCACTTCTCTTTCATCTTTTACTCCTCAGGTATGACTTTCGTTCCTTTTCTCTTTTCTTTTACTTTCTTTGTCTTTTGAGTTTTAATTTTGTCCACCTCTACATGTTCCCATTCCCCACATCTCCCTCCCTCTTCTTATAATAGTGATTTCGACTTTGATGAGTATACATTAGGCCGAAATTTTTGTGCTTTTGGTTGTATCGGAGTAGTAAACTAACATTCCCTCTACTTCGTCCAAAATTGGGAGGGTTACTACACTTCACCATTGTTGAGGGTGAAGCACATTATTCATGCCCACCACGTTTTTGTTTCAATGCCTGAATGATACTTTTTACAGCTCCGATGAAGTCTGAGTAATCGGAAATACTTATATATGCATTTGAATTAAGTGTTGGGTAGTTTGGGTGATTTATACGTCTCGAGGGGTCGGGTTGAATATGAACATGTCGGGCATCCTGTCTATTAACCATGTATGTTGTAACATTGTCTATGATAGTTTCATGTAGGCCTATATTTTCTTGCTTTACCTCTAAAGTGCCAAGCTTTGCTCGTTTATTGTTCTTAACACTTACTCACATTGCCATGTTCACTAGTTCTCACACGCGGGGAAGTCTTGAGTACCCGTCACTTATCTTGCACACGCTTATTTTTATATGTCAAGTTTAAGTGTGGGGTCCTTTCATGAAATTGTCCCACACTTTTCTCACTTTTCTAATTATCGTGTTGCAGGAAGATATGGCACGTGACAGTGAAAAAGGGAAAGCTCTTGGCAAGACTTCCACTACATCCCAAGAACCTAAAAAGCACAAGCAGGGAGAAGGAGCATCTCGTCAATCCAAAGGCAAACAAGTCAATGAAGGCTCATAGCAAGTTCCTACACGGCCTCGACCCCGGTTGGATTTTGTCAATGATGTGGCTGCCGTCTGGTATAGGAACTTTGTTCCCACAGGGCGCTACGTCTCAGAAATGGGCATCAACACCACATCACTAGAAAGGCACTTTCCCGATGTTCTTGCTCGCCTCCGCCTTTTCAGAATGGAAAAATTGCTTGATTGCCCAGGGCCGGCAAACCTGAGCCTAGTTCGTGAACTGTATGCTAATTGGGTTCATCATCGCTCCGTCTCATATGTTCGAGGAGTTAAGGTACCATTGGGCAGAGAAAGTCTATGCGACTACTTGGGTGTGGAAAATGCAGACCCAACCCGCCTTCAGAGTCTGATCAAAAGTCCTCCTTATCAGCTCATCCACCATACTCTTTGTGGCGTTGATTCCAACGCCAAATGGAACAGAAAACAGGGGAATATCCACCTTTCCATGGTTCGGGCCGATTTCAACAATGCCGCCAAGGTGTGGCAGAATTTCGTGCAGGCTAGGCTGATGCCACAGGACCTATGGCTTTGGTGCCATTTGAGATGGAGTCCAATGAAACCGGCACGGATTGAGGGGAGTTTTTCTTTTCACCCTACTTTACTTTTAAAATTTTCAATGCATCGGGGACTATGCATATAATAAGTGTGGGGTGGGGGAAAGTACTTGTCGTGCCCTGTATTTATATGTTGTTAAAAGTGTCTGTTTTATGATCTTTTCTTAGGTTATGATTTTGTTTTTAGTTTTACTTGTTTGTTAGTTTATTTCTTGTTGATTTATAATGATTAATCGTTTTGGTTTGTGTAGTTGTTGTTGTTGTTATAATCCTGAAAAAAAAAATTATGTATTATATATATATATTCCAGTTTTTTCCCGACGATGGATCGTTTTCTTGAGGGATAAAAATTGGATTAAAAATAACAAAAATATTTTGCTTTATTTTTAGATAATTAGGTAATATTCCTTGGTTTTTCTTAAGGCACCGGTTCTTTTCCAATGATGTAGCTCGAACCGGGCAGTTTTTAATTTTTCTTTTAGGATTAGTCTTAGGAAGAATTGAGTTATATTGCAATACTTCTTGACATGGTTTATGCCAGTACAATAAGCTATGACATATGATCCAATTCCCGTTAGTTAAGTTATACGTCGAAGGAAAACAGCCCAAGTTGTGACGTCTCTTCTCAATGGTTGACTTGCTAACATATGGTTTATTTACTGCTTAATTGTTTTAATTGTATATGCTTACTTAACTCGAAATTTGAACAGAACCGTTGTGATTGAGTCATGTGCATCGTGTGAGTAAGGTTTTGATTCTCTATGCTATCTTATATAGTCTAGAACTTGCCCCGTGTGTTAATTAAAGCGAAATTGTAAGTTGGGACAATCTAAGAAATGATATAGGCATTTTTTTTGTTTAATTTTGGATGTGCCTGTCGCATCAAATATAAATTTGTCCATTGCTAGCCCCGTTGTGCCTAAACCCTTTTTCTTTTGGTACCTACATTACAAGTTATTCCCTTTATTTTGTTCTTGAATTGAGCCTTATTTGAACCTTTACCTCCGAAAGCACTTAGTCACTAGAAGAAGTAAGGGCAGTGTTAGAGGGATTGTCTTGTTTATGAATGGAATTGTGAAAAGACTTATTGGTTAGTTGAAGCTAAACTATAAAATCACTAGCGGATGAAAAAATGTGTATGGAGGGTGAAAAAATAAGAAAGAAAAAAAATAATGATGAAAAAGAGCAAATTGATAGTGAAAAAGATATGAAAAAAATTCACCTCCTATTGTTGTATGCTAAGTGAGTTGAAAAGAGAAGGCTATGTATGTGAGACAAGTTTAGCAACTGAAAGAAAAAAAGAAGTGTTTAAATGTTGAGTATAGTGTATTAAGTTCTTAGGAGGACTAGCCACTATTACCAAATATATCCTACCCGTCCCCTAGCCTACATTACAACCCTACAAAGTCCTAGTTGATCTTAGATTTGACTGACTCAATTAGTGAAAGTCTACACTACGGGCAAGCTTATGGTACTTTATGGGATCCATATGAGTTCTTTGTGAGAATGAGAGTATGTTGTGCAATTTTTGTGTGATTTCGTTCATATATATATTCACTCTTCATATATTGGTGAGGACACATGATTTCATGAACAATTGGTAATGTATGAATTGTCTTGTTAGGTAAGTATATGCATTGAAGTAGCTTAATGTGGCAAGTCGGCCTTTGAGGTTGGGTGGTGACACTTGGGTTGTCGAATGTTCTTTAATTATTGTGCCTAAGTGAACTTTACGGGAATGATATGGATTAGTTATGTGTTCATACTTGTTTGCTAGTATTGATTGTGTTTAAGAGTATGAATTGTTTGAAAAGTTGAACTTTTATTGATGATATTAAGAGTTATTAGTTGGGGAAGGTTGTCTATAATCCCATTGCTCGAGGGCGAGCAAGAGTCTAAGTGTGGGGTGTTGATAATTGGTAGAAAAGATATAAAATGATATGCAAATTATCTCATATTTAGCTCTTGTTTTGTGAATTTGGGAAGTTAATTGCATCGATTCATGTTAATGTAATGTATTTTTATGTGTAGGAATGAATCGAAAGCAATCGGGGGTGAAAACGGGGAAGAAACGAGCCAAAACGAGAAGAAACCGGACAAAGGAAGACTGGGCGCCACAGGCAGCGCCTAGCGCCACCTGTGGCGCTGGAGGCAGAACATCAGAAAAACTCACTGCCTGCAGTCCCCTGGAGGGCGCCTGGCGCCAGCCAAGGCGCCGACTGCGGGAAACTCTCCTATTCCGTCTAGAAGACCCCCAATTCAACCCAAACCTTCCCAACTCCTATATAAACACCCCTAAACCCATATAAGAGGGGGAGAACGTTATTTTGGAGGCTAAGGAAGCTTAGGAACATCAACAACACAAGCAATTCTCAGTTCATCAATTCTATCTAGTATCTCTATTTAGTTTTTCAATACTTAATCTTTTGATTTTGTTGAACATGAGTGGCTAATCACCCCTTATTCTGGAGTTGTGATTAGCCATGAATATTGTGTTTCTAACTTGACGATTTTGTTTAATAGTTCATGTTAATATGATTGTTTCTTCAATTCTATGCCTAATTGCTTAATTGTTTTGGCCATCAATTAAGTTCTATTAATTATCTATGCTATGTTTGGGAAAACTATGTTGAGATTAGAATAGGAATTGAAGAAAGCATGTTCTTAACCTTTTTAAAGGGGCGGATTTGTGGTTAGGATAGGCATATACTTAATCACCATGCTTAATTGAATATCGTATTCTTATTGCATTCTTGCTAGATTAATTACATAGGAATATAGGTGTTAATCTTGTTAGGAATAGGCGAATAGCACTTCGGAAGAAGGCTATGAGTATAATTATCGATCAATTAGCAATCTTACATGAACTATATGAACGATAAATCAATTAGAACGCAATAGTATTGGAAACATAATCACAACCCTGGAATCTTCGTTTAATTGATTACAAAACACATATTTGTTCTTTGCAATTCTTAGATATAAATTAGAAATATAATTTAGAATAATTCAACTGTTAAACTTGATTCTTGCTTGTTTAAATAACTATATTAGTTGTTATAAAGTAGTTAATTTAAGTCCCTTGAGTACGATAATCCGGACTCATAATCCTGTATTACTTGTCGACCACGTATACTTGCGTGTGCGTTAGGGAGCAACACTTATATATAATTTTTAGTAGTATTTTAACTTTATTATTTAAGTTTCTCCGTAAAAGTTAAGCATTCAAACCCGTGCACATCTCGTCTGCTCCAATATAGCTAATAGTATAATATACAATTTGATGACCTAGAATATTATTATTTACATATGTAATAAACCTAGAGATTTATACTATTTTATCTTCTTTTTTTGTGAACTATTTACTGATTTAAAGTTAAAAAAAAAAAATATATCGTGAACCTAACACCTATATATCCTTAAAACATTCCGTCCCATTCCTTGCCTTTTAAAGCACTGTATTAAAATTTTATTATGGGCGCAAAATCCCTTTAAATGAACATAAAATTGTAAGATCAAAAAAGTGAAAAAAACAAGAGCAAGAACAAGAGTATGAAATTCAGTCGTGTTCCCCGGCCACCAGGTGTTTTTTTTTTCTAGAAATAAGGAATTAGGAGACTTCGAGGTTGTGTTATTGCTTTTGAGAAAGTGGTAAAGGTAATATTTGCTTTTAGTAGATTTTACGGGGCTGTCCAGTTCTATTATTAACTTTTTATCCGTAACACTTGAACATGCATCCCAGAGTAATGACAGTAAATATTTTATACGCAAAATAAAAGCATATGTAGTAGTAAAGATGGTCTTTAGTTGTTTTAAAAACGAAAAATATAAAAGGGAAGAAGGGCCAAATTGTGGTTTAAAAAAAAAAAAAAGGAACCTCGGGCCCCTAAAAACGTAATCATAAGACTATCAAAATACAAAATAACCAAATAATTATTGCCTATTGCCTTTAATATGCTCTACATTAATTATTAGTAATATAATAACTACGACCATTGAGTAGCCGCTCTTTAATCATTTTTGTGAATGATGCAAGTACGGCGAGATTTGGACCTTCATTGGTCCAGACCCTATATCATTTGTAACATAATTTGGATTAGATGATTAATTAGGGGAAGCTCACATTTTCTTCAGGAGCAGAATATATATAAAGAAATAATATTAATTAACAACCGTCAAAAAAGAATAAATTTATAAGTTTGTATATATTGTTACGAAAAAAAAAGTAGTGGGAGAATTAACTTTTCCCTCTTGCTTTTGTTTTATATGAGAAGTAACTTTTGACTGTTAATAAAAATGATAATGATGTGGCCAAAAAAACAAAGCTGTAATTGAGAAAAACTGGAGGATAATTCAATGGAGGGTTCTGCCAAGAACAATCCACAAACAAGACACACATGCACTGATTGTTGATTCCTCGTTTCTAGCTATCAGTAAAGGACCAAGAAAGGAGCTGAATTTAATTAAGCTTCTAGTTTCACTAATAAGTGGTTATGAACATTTAAAGATTAAGAGAAAACAATACAATTGTTAACAGTCTTCTTGAATATCATGGAATTCATTATTCATATGTAGAAAGAGTAAATGAAAGCAAATCGCATTGCTTTCAACAATTCTGTCGTCAAGATAGTATTCGTGATAGAATTTAAGTACAAAAAGTAAAGATTTTTTTTTATTATATACTCTTTTAATCCACTTTAATTGATTTTTTGGTCTTTTTTTGTGGTCTACAATATTTGTTTTTTCAGAAGTCGAGAAGGAATTAACTTCTTTTTTTTTCTAAAATTATCCTTGGAATAAAAAGTCTTGGAGTCTTCGTTATATTTCTAATGAATAAATTAAGGTTAATATGATCAATTTTATTTTTAGTATATGCTAAAAGGTGGATGTTTTAATATATGTGAAAACAATCAAACAATCAGTTAAAGTGAACCGAAGGAAGTACTATATATCGCTGTAAATATTTAATTTGTTATATTATGTTAGTTATTACTTAATTAGGTTATCGGTTAATGTTCATCATGATACTTTACTTGTAATTACACCCTTACATATACTATTTTTACACTATCAATATAGAACTTAAATTCTTTATGAAAAATAAGCAAAAATAATCTTGGAAATAAAAATTAGTACAATCATATCGCTTTTGGTTACTAATTCTGGGATAAGTTATTCCAGGATTAAAAATAATATCCGAATAACTTATACTTGCCAGATGGTGGAATAGTAATCCCAGGATAAAACAGAAAAATTGACAATATCAGGATTACAACAACATATCATAGTCAATAAGAAATAATATCAGCATAACTAATCTCAATATAATTAATAATTTCAGCATAATTAATCATAATATTATTTATTTTTAAACCATACGACCCCTTATAGTATACCTTATGGTATAATATAATATGGCAGTTCTGTCTATATCTACCCCCTCTGTTAGCATCACCTTTTTGGATAATGTCTCTTTTAGAAAGACACAGCTGACAGATTGTTGTCAAACCTTTGAGGGGTCGTTTGGTACGAACACAAGTAATGCAGGGATTAGTAATGCAGGAATTGTAGTACTGGGATTATTTTTTATCAAGTGTTTGGTTCATTGTATTAAAAATTAATTATGCAATGTATAAGTCTGGATTTAGTAATTTTAAGTCTTATCCATGTATAGCTAATCCAGAGATTAGTAATCCCTTCCTTTCCTTGGTATTAGTTAATCCCTCATATGAGGTATAACTAATCCATGTATTAGGTAGGAGTAAATTGAATTGACCAACCAAACATGGTATTGGATGGATTAAATTTTTATACGGGGATTATTTTACTTAATACGGCCTACCAAACGACCCCTGAGAATTTATTATCCGTATAATATTAGAGATTGGCCAATAACATAAGTATTCTACATAGGATCCCTCCCCTTGTTACATCAATACTTCTGTTACTGTCGAAGGAGTTGACCTAAAAGCATAGGTATCTATATATCCTCTAATTGTTTTATTTCACTATTCCTTGGAATGGCTATAATTAGATACTTTTAAACTTTTTTCTAGAACAAAACTCCAAGTGCAAGAAGTTAAAAACCTAAATATTAGCTAGAGTTTTCGAGTGGCAATACGAGATGTCAACGAAACGCTGGAAAAAGTAAAACTTTATTTACAAAAATGTTACAAGCTTGGTTGGTTATTAACAAACGAAAAATTAAAAGATACAATAGTGCGTGAGATACAACATTCAACCTAAACTCATTAAATCTAATATGAAACCGTTACGCTCTTGTATGGGGTCGAACCCGATCGCTTACATAAGAAATATTGGTTTTGGGTTTCGATGACCAACGTCAGATTGAAGCTACCAACCGAGAGGTCGAGAACGAAATATCGAGCATAAGAAGCTCGAGACCGGATGTCGTTTGAACGAAGCTCGAAGCCAAAGCACTCATCGTCGAGGCCGATCAGGGTAAAACATCCTATGGTAAAGTTATCTGATTTGCGTAACTGAAGGACCGGAAATCTCGTGATACACAAACATCTCGGCGGGAATCGCGGCTCAGATCAATATAGACGTTGAATCCATTAATTCTAGAGATATCTTACATTGTAAATGAGATTTTTACCTTGTATAGAATTCTTCACCTTTCCTATATAAGCAAACAACCCCACTTGTAAAGGGGACACGATATACAATCAATATAACGAAAAGCTATAGTCTACTTTTGCTCATCTGTCTACTTCATATTTTAGTTCAAAGAGCCTTTAGCACGGAAGATCACTCAACCTTGGCGGTTTGTTTTTTTCTTTTCCTAATTTAATCTCTATTTCTTTTTATCTGTTAACTGTATTAAATCAGGTCGCGTATCCTTAAAACCACATATAAATTTAATTGTTACTCGTAATCTAGGGTAAACAACTTTGCAGTAGTTTGTAATTAAAATTATCTAGTTTACCAAAAAAAAAAAAAAGAACTAATCATCATCTTTACATAATATAAAAATTAGAAAAAAATGTATAATTTTAAATTCTTAGATTCCCCATGATTAGTAAACCCAAAAAAATGTAAAGTAGTTCGTAGAACTGTGGGGATTGTTTCATTTAAAACATTAAATGTTGAAGGTTACATATATTTATCCATGTATTTTAGGTTAATATTATGTTTCTTCCAGGGTGGGATAATCCTTTTTCTTCTTTAATTAGATACATGTAAATATTCTTTGAAGCCAAAGCCTTTGCTTACTTGACGGTGCTTGAAGACCTGTTCAAAATTGAGTTTTAATCTGTTAAAAGCGCTACATTCTTGTTTATATAGTACTCCCAAGAACAAGAAATTTTGCAGAAAATTGGAAGTAGATTGGATAATTCTTGAGGAACTAGAGTAGGTATAGATTCTCTAGCGCTTGCCTGATATCATCGTAGCCACTCATATCATTTTAAATTGTACTCTATGAACAATTTAATTTTATGTTTCCTTATTTGGTAGATTGCTTGGTTATTTTGAAAGTAAAAATTTGTGGAACTCCAAGTGTTTTAAAAGGCGTCTTCGGGACAAGCCTCAGGACGAGCTTTGGGTTGAGGCGCACCAAAAACGTCCCGAGGAGATGGCATAGGGCGAAAATCTCAAAAGGCGTACACCCAGCAAATAGCAATTCAGGGCATACACCGGGACGTTTGACACGCGTTTTTTTAGTGAGGTGTAAGCCACAAAGACTTTTTCAAATTAAAAAAAAAATTGTTGAATAAGTCATTCATATAATACCTAAATTCTCAAAAGTCAGCTTGGTAATTACTCAAAAGTTTTAAAAAGGAACTGAAATATATTAAACTAAAATTCAATACCTTTTTTTTTATTGATTGAAGCCCTAATTCATGGTCTTTTCCAATCTTTTATCTTGTCCCCTGCTAATATCTCCCAAAAAGCAACAAATATTTAATTTTGCTTTACAAATACAAAGAGAAATTCATTCTCCTTCATAGCAGCAAGTTTAAAGTTCAAATTGCAGGTTAGTCATCTTTTTTGTTCTTCCATGTAGAAAACTTTATTCTTTTTCGATTCAAGTTATTTGTGCTTTTAAGTAGCGTATAATAGATTATTTTGACTAGTTTTTTATGAGGATGAAGCACATTTATATGTATATTTTTTTTTATATATTTATAGTTTTTTTAATTTTTATACAATTTTACCTGTTTATAAATATTTATTGTAATTATATTATTTTATAAAATATTAAAATTAATTTTACTATTTATGCCTCAGGGTTTACGCCTCGCTGAAGCATATATAAAAGAACTTGCCTTGGCCCCACGCCTTTTAAAACACTAAAAACTCCTTAATTATGGGAATTGTCAGAAAAAGTAGAGGGTGTTTGACGGTGAGGCGATGAACATGTTAGCAAAACCGTATGCGCCGCCAGGTGGATGATTCTTAACCGTTTGATCACCTTGCATGGCCCTTAGTCCTTTGTTCGATGTTATTTTAAGGACCGTTTGGTTACCGCAATTATAATCCCAACTCCAATGTTAACTAATATCGTAGTGTAAGATTTATGTCAATATTAATTAATATCATCAAACATAATATAAATATAATTTAAATTTAATTATCGAGAAACCTAACGTCCTCTCAGAATATGAGACGTGGGATTCCTTTTTTCGTTCTCAAAGTGTATAGAAGTGCAAATTGAGAACCTTTAGGGGCCGTTTGGTACGAACACAAGTAATACAGGAATTAGTAATGCGGGGATTAATAATGTAGGTATTAGTAATGCAGGGATTGTAGTACTGGAATTATTTTTTATCAAATGTTTGGTTCATTGTATTAAAAATTAGCTATGCAATGTATAATCTAAGCTTGTGTTTGGTTTAAAACTATACAAAATATTCTTTACAATTATACCCTTGAATACGTATGTTCTGTACATAAAGAAATTTAGGAAAAGGGTTTGAGGGACGGTTTAGTAATTTTAGGGTCTTATCCAGGTATAGTTAAACATGGTATAAGTAATTTCTTGGTTTCCTTGGTATTAGCTAAGCCCACCTATGAGGTATAAGTATTCATATATTAGGTATGCATAAATTGAATTGAACAACCAAACATTATATTTGACGAATTAATTTTTTATACAGGAATTATTTTACTTAGTACAGCATAGCAGGCGATCCCTTAGTGAGAAGGGTCTTATTACCATTAGTGACCGATCAGTGTGGATGTGAATTGGTAAGATTAGTGAACTTCCAATAAGAATATATAGTTAAGTTGAAAAATAAAAATTGAATAATTTCTATAATAACATATTATTTAAAACTTAATGATTGAAGTCAAATGCATTAATAGTGTAAACGATTTTTATATTACTAAAATAGTTTAACATACTGAAAAGAAAACCATAAAGTTTAACATATACTACAGTTTAATTATATTTGTTTACTTTTTTTATTACGCTCATAATTCCAAGTAATTAACTATTGCTAGCTGCCAGGTTATCCTCTTTTGCGAATGCACACCATAATAGCTAGTATAACTTTTTAAATCTAACGTTTGGACATCGATTTGGTTGAAATTTTTTTTTTAAAAAATTTGAATTGTATTGAAAAATAATTTTTAGAAGTTGAAGTTGTGTTTGGACAAGCATTTTATTTGAAAAAAAAAAAGTTGAAGTTTTGTGAGTGAAAAAAAAAAAAACTCACCAAAAAGCTACACTAAACCAGTTTTTGAAAAATCCCTGAATTAGCACAACAAACTATTTCAAACAATTGCTTCAAAAAACGCTCTCTTCTCCCTCCTCTCTTCTTCGACGTGCGGCAGCCCTTACTTCACGCCATTAATGGCGTCGCCGGCCACTGGCCAGCCACCTGATGGTGCTGGTTAGTCGTCCTCTTCTCTCCCGCAACCAGTTACATCAAATACTCCCGTAAATTCAACCCAAAAATATGCCGATCTTCTCCAACCAAAAAATCTGAACAACGACGCCCAAACCCTAGCTACGGTACCCATTAAACCAATTGAATATCTTCATGGGGAACCCATTGTTCGCTGGAAGAAAGAAGAAGTAAAGCAATCCATCGTGAAACAAGGTTTGCAATTGGCCGTTCTTGGAAAATTTTCTTATGGCAAGCCGGTGCTTAATGAATTACGTAAAGTAATTCCGATTCAATGCGAGTTAAAAGGTGCTTGTTCGATTGGCTTGATTGAGGATAATCACGTATTAATAAGATTGTTGTTGATGGAGGATTATATTCATCTTTTATCAAAGCCGGCTTATTATTTGAAAGTTGATGGTGTCATGTGGCAGATGAGATGCTCGAAGTGGAATCCATGGTGGACACCTGAGGAAGAAACGACTATAGCAGTAGCATGGATTAGTTTTCTAGAACTTCCGCCAAACTTTTTTGGTAAGGAATTCGTGTTTTCACTTGCCCGGGCAGTGGGCAATCCTTTACATGTTGATTTGGCTACACAAAATGGCACTAGACCTAGTTGCGCAAAGGTAAAAGTAGAGGTGAATTTGCTAGCCAACTTGCCGCAAAGGATTAAAATTGTTGAAGAGGAAGATGACACCGGCCCAGAGGTTTCGAAGTGGATTAAAATTAGGTATGATTATATGCCTAAATATTGTAAGGGTTGCAAGAACAAGGTCATAATGAAGCTGAATGTTGGGTGATCAAGCCAGAGTTACGACCTATTGATGATAGGAAAAATAAAGATAAGGCTATCGTGGGTACTGCTGCCAATTCTACGTTAGTTCTTACAAGTGGTAAGGTATTGGGTAAACCCATTGCTCATCATGCTAGACAGGAATGGACGCAAGTTAGAAATAATAAGCATCAAAGGGATAATAGAGGCCATATTGTAGAAGATGTCAAGTTAAATGATAAAGGTGATGGCAAGGCTAAGGAGAAGAACAAGGTGCAAGAGGTGATGATCAAAAACAAATTTGATGCTCTAGAAATAGAGAATAGTGATCAAGATGTGTTACAAATTACAAATAATGGTGACATATCAAATAATGATATGTTACGTGTGAAGAAAGAAGCGGTTGAACGAGTATTGAATGAAGAAAATACTCAGCTCGGGCAAGGAAATCGGAGGGGGAATAATGTTAAAAATCCAACTTCGAAACATGCTGAGATGGAAGCTGGAGGTTCGAAAAATGTTCATCAGCTGGAGTTGGGCGAAGTTGGTGATCGAGTCGATAATGTCGATCAACAACTATTGAAGGATGTTGGGATAGGAGCTGGTGATCGTGTTGAGATAGTAGATGATGGTCGACGTAAAGATGTCGATGAAAGGGCTCGAAAGAGTCTACAATTGATTGGGTACATAGAAGATTTGGAGTGGATAAGGATGAATTGAGGAAGCTGAACGTCACAACAAATCATTCCAGTCATGAGGTTCCGTCTCAAACTTATGATGAATCGAGGAGTAATCGATGTCCGGTTGAGGTGGTATCGAATAGCACGGATGATTCGGGTAGTAATGGAGATTTGATTGCAATTGTGGATAGTGTCCCGGTATATCGAGATGAGCTTTCCAAGGAGGATGGGGTTGGAAATTACACCATTGATGTTCATAAATCAAACATTGATGGTCGAAACGCATTGCTTAAGGTCGATGGTGATAAGTCCCGTGCAACCATCGATGTTCAAAATTCCACCATCGATGGTGCAAACTCACTGCCTAAGGAAGATAGTCTACAGGTGCCTGTCACCATCGATGGTAAACAAGAAGCCATCGATGGTGAAAACATTCTGCCCCAAGACGCATTAGTTCATCAAAATGACATAGTTCCACATGGTATTCATGCTACAGAGGTTCTAAAGGATGGTGATTCAACAATGATGATAATTCCCAGTCAAAGTGCGGAGCAGAACATGCAGCTACAGGTTAATGTTCCATTGAAGAGTCCGTTGCAAACTTTGCACGACTTAGTTACACATAATGTGGAACCAATTGGAAATATTATCGTTGAGAATCAATTGATTGAGGATGAAGGTGATAACGAGTCTTCTTCTGTAAATTTCAAACAAGTAGAAAAATACGAAGTCCCAGAAGCCACAGGTTAGAGAACAAGTTCAACCTACAAGAATTTTGCCTCGACGGGCACCGTCGCACAGTAAATGATGATGAATGCACTTATATGGAACATTAGGTCTGTTAACACTGAGCAGGCCTTTCCCAGAGTCATCAACATGCATCGGGAACATAATTTTTGTGTTATTGCGTTGATGGAACCATTTCAAAAGGCTGGACACATACAAAGATACAGGAGACGACTACACATGGAGTCAGCATATTCGAATATCAATGGGAAGATCTGGTTGTTTTTTGATGCAGTAGTAGAATGGGAATTGGTGATGGAAACTGAGCAGCAGGTAACCATTAAGGTGCGGCATCATGACTTAGGTCATCAAATTGTGATGACTTTTGTTTATGCTAAATGCGACGCACTTGAACGACTTGAATTGTGGGACAATTTATATTACATGGCGAATGACTTGGAGCTTCCTTGGCTGGTAGGAGGTGATTTTAATGTTATACTTCATGAAGATGAGAATATAGGTGGATTGCCAGTGCACCCTCCGGAATATGAAGATTTTGCATTCTGTGTGAATTCATGTGGATTGTTCGATCAGGGGTACAAGGGAAGTCCGTTCACGTGGTGGAATGGGAGGTCGAATGCTGAGTGCATCTTCAAAAGATTGGACAGAATCTTTGTCAATTTGCCCTTTCAAAATTTGTTTCCTACAATTGATGTCGAACACTTGATTAGAACCGGTTCAGATCATGCACCGTTGATGATGAAGTGTGGGGAGCAGAGGTCAAATTTTGTGAAGCCATTTAAATTTCTGAATTTCTGGACGAAGCACGAGACATTCATGGAAGTGGTGAGACAGAATTGGGTTGCTGATTTTTTAGGTGATCCGTATCTTATGTTCAAGCATAAGCTCAAAAAAGTGAAAGCAGCTTTGTCGAGTTAGAGTAGGCAGACCTTTGGGGATATTTTTAAACAGTTAGCGATTCTCGAAGATATTGTCAAAGTGAAAGAGATGTTGTTCGAGGAGGAGCCAACGATAGAGAACAGAATTGTACTTCAAAAGGCGCAGGCAGAGTTGAAAAAATATTTTAAGTATGGAGGAGCAGTATTGGAAGCAGAAAGCCGGGATGACTTGGTTTGAGGAAGGGGACAGGAATACGAAATTTTTTCATAATCATGTCAATGGGAAGAGATAAAAATTACAGCTGAAGAGAATACAAAAGGGAGATGGATCGTGGTTGGAAGGCCAAGATCGGCTGACCGAGGCAGCAATTGAATTTTATCAAGGCCAATTCACGAGTGAAGGAGATACGGCAGATATCTCGATGCTGGACAATGTGCAATCGATGGTAACTGTGGATCTAAATTTGGAGTTGTGTAGATATCCAACTTTGGAGGAGGTCAAAGCAGCAGTATTCGAGCTGAGTGGGGAGAGTGCGAGTGGTCCGGATGGTTTTTCTGGGTTATTCTATCAGGTATGTTGGGATGTGATTGGTTATGATATTCACGGTATGGTATTATATTTTTTGGGGGGCGCACCGTTGCCGAAATCCATCACATATACTAATTTAGTACTGTTGCCCAAGAAGTTGAATCTTCAAACGTTCTCAGATTTACGGCCAATCAGCTTGAGTAATTTTATCAATAAAGTTATCTCAAGGGTTATTCACGACAGATTGGAGAAGCTCTTACCTAATTACATATCCATGAATCAATCGGGATTTGTAAAAGGGAGAAGTATATTTGAGAATATCTTGCTCACGCAAGAGATAGTCACGGACATAAGACTTCGAGGAAAGCCAGCTAACGTCGTTATTAAACTTGACATGGCTAAGGCATATGATCGGGTCTCGTGGAAATATTTGATGCATGTGTTACGAAGGATGGGATTTGCCGAGCACTTTATTACTATGGTGTGGAATTTGTTATCTAACAATTGGTATTCCGTGCTGGTGAATGGGCAGTCGTCAGGTTTTTTCAAATCGTCAAGAGGAGTGAAACAGGGTGATCCTCTATCTCCTGCTTTGTTTATTCTGTCGGCAGAGGTGTTGTCCAGGTCATTGAATAAGCTCTTTGAAGATAGATCATTTGTGGGATTTGGTATGCCAAAATGGTCTGATCCTTTGAATCATTTGGCATATGCGGATGATACTATTATCTTTGCGTCTGTGCATCCTGAATCGTTGAGCAAAATAATGGAAGTCTTGGGAAAATATGAGAAAGTATCGGGCCAGTTGATTAATAAGTCGAAGAGCTCATATTATATGCACGCCAAGGTGTCTAATGTGTTGGTGCAGAAAGTCGAGGATATCACGGGCTTCAACAGAGATAAGTTTCCTTTTACTTACCTTGGATGTCCTATCTTCTATACTAGAAGAAGGAAGGAGTATTACGACGATCTCATCAAAAAGGTGAAAAATAAATTGCATGCTTGGAAAGGAAAGTTATTGTCGTTTGAGGGAAAGGCTACACTGATTATCAGTGTGCTTCAGAGTATGCCCATACACATGCTCTCTGTGCTAGACCCACCAAACAATATTTTGGAGCATCTTCACAAACTATTTGCGAGGTTTTTCTGGAGTAACAAAGAAGAGGGTAGGAGTAGACATTGGGCTTCATGGCAGAATTTATGTCTACCTAAAGATGAAGGAGGATTGGGATTTAGATCGCTTCATGATGTTTCTAAAGCATTGTTTGCTAAACTTTGGTGGAGATTTAGAACATCAAAATCATTGTGGTCTAACTTCATGTGGAATAAATATTGTAAGAAGGAATTACCAACTGTGGTGCAATTTCGAGATGGGTGGCATGTTCGGAGGCAGATGTTGGTGGCTAGAGATAATATCGAACATGAAATTTTATGGGAGATGAAGTCTGGAACAACAAATATGTGGCATGAAAATTGGACAGGGTTGGGTGCTTTGTATCATGTTGTAGATGATGATTTTCCGGTAGATGAAACGTATCAAGATGTAGCTGAGTTGCGAAGAAATGGATTGTGGAACGCTCAATTGTTGGGGCAGATATTACCGGCGTACATAGCTGATCATGTGCAAGAAAATGTACACTATGATGACAGGAACATTGGCTGGGATATACCTCACTGGATGCCCAATCCATCTGGAAACTTTTCGGTCAGCAGTGCTTGGCATCTTGTGAGGCATCGAGCAGACACAAATAAGGAGTTCGAGCTAATGTGGACAAAGGGTTTGCCATTCAAAATTTCCTTTTTCCTATGGAGATTATGGAGGCAAAAGATTGCAACGGATGATCTATGGAGACGGCAAGGACAGATAGTCATGTCGAGGTGTTGGTCTTGTGAACATCCTCAGGAGGAATCGATCGACCATATTTTTTTGTCAAGTCCTACAGCTAAGAAGGTCTGGGAAATTTTCATGGGGGCAGCAGGAATTATTGAACCTCGAGTTCAATTAAAACAAGTTATTAGAAGCTGGTGGAGTGCAGGGTGTTGTCCGAAATTGAAACCATTATTTCAGGCAGCTCCGGCCATAATCACATGGGAGCTATGGAAGAGAAGAAATAAGGGCAAGTATGGAGGAAATGTGTCGACTAANTCCCAATGTGATTAACATTCACAAAGAGTTGCATGACCATGGGCAGGCCATAGTCGAATTGACTACCACCATGAACCAATTGGCAAAGGCTCAACTTCAACAAGTGCAAAACCCGAGGCAAGTCAATACAATGGAAGGGGTAAACATGATGGTGAACAAACGGAGTACAAAGGGTCCACAAGTGCAACAAAGAGTAGACAATTTTGTGCAAGAAGATAGTGGGTTTGATCAAGATGACTCTCATAATGACCAAGAAGAAGAGGTCCAATATGTGAACAACTTTTAAGGGAAAATAAATAACTTCCAACGCCCAAGCCAACAACAATGGCGACCTCAAAACAATCAAGGAAATTAGAATTTTCACAACCAAGGTAATTGGATTGGTGGAAACAATCAAAGCAATTGGAATAACAACAACAATGAAGGAAATTGGAGTGCTGGAAATAATCAAGGGAATTAGCATAACAACAATAACCAAGGCAATTGGGGAGGTAACAATCAACACAATCGGGGCCCCTGATGTATCAACAACTGAGCAACCCGCCTCCTTACCCTTCCTATGGTCCTAGTTCTTCCAAGAAATGCCTATAAGTTCAAAGATGGTTCATATCTATGGTTCCAAACTAGACATGAACTACAAAATTTTCGAGAAAATTTTGAGAAAAGAGACGTTTTGCCTCCAAGATTTGTGAGGGAAGTTTATTTCGACTTGAAAGGATTTAATACTCTTTACAATGCACTAAGATCATCAAATCTCTTATGCATTGTAGGAAATCAACAAGAGTTTATACACGAAGATTTAATTCGTGCATTTTACTCCAATCTCCGTCAAGTCGACGAGAATCTTATTTCCTCCATAAATGGAACGGAAATCTTCCTCTCTCATGAAATACTGTCGGGAATCACGGGACTTCCGACTGATGGAGAAGACATAAATATCTACGCCGGTGTTCAAGGAGCGGCCTTCGATGAGGCGACATTTTTGGCACTTATGGGTGTCGGCAGACAACCAAGTCGTTCAAGCCGTCGACCAACCATCACAAACATGCATGAAGAGTACCGTTTACTCTTCTACATTATCACTCGTATTCTAAAATCGAGAAAATACTCTCATACCATTTCTCGGTTGAAGATGTGAAGATAATGCACGCAATTTTGCACGAAGCAAGGATAAATTGGACGCAATTTATCACGATACATATGCGTGATGCAATTCGTGAGGGGGAAGCACTCCCTTATGCTTCTGTCGTGATGGATATACTTAAATGGTATGGGGTAACGACAAATGTTGGTCCTACAACCAAAAAGATTAAAATTTGGTCGGTGACGGACGCTTCGTTCCGAAGGACAACGGAACAACCCCAACAAAGAGCTCAAAATCAAGAGCTCCCACTTTCACCACAAGCCTCTTCTTCCGCACCGGTGACTCTTGAGTCAATCAACGCCACATTGCTCAATTTCGGCAATAAACTTGATCAACTTACTACAAAAGTTGATACATTAGATGTCGATTTTCGAAAATACATGCGGCGTAATGAAGAAGATGATGAAAGTGTTGATTTTTAAATTTTTTTTTTGTATTTAAATTATGCTTCTCTATTTGTCGTTAATATTAATGCATTATACTTCAATATTTCTTAATGAATATGATTCTCTCTATTGTTTATAATATCTTTTTGCTAATTCCAAAAGGGGGAAGATATTATCTTAGCGAGAATTATATAAGAAATACGATGATATGCATATATTAAGGGGGAAGCATGAAATTAGGGGGAATACATTTCTTTAAATTGTTATATTGATAAAAAGGGAAGTTATAACAACTTGTCTTAAATCTTTTTCATAACAATTGATATCAATATCAAAATCCTTTTTTGCTATAAGAATGCATATCCCGGACTATGTTTGTCATTATCAAAAAGGGGAAAATTGTTGGAAAACGTATTCGCATTCTTACTTATGAAACCTTAACTAATGACTTTGTGTCTTGTTGTAGGTTTTGATAATAGAAGTTGATGCATGGAACCTGTCGATGAAGCAAAAAGATTGAAGACTAAAAGATGTTGTATTTTAGTCTTGATTTTGATTTTGAGTCTTGATGTTATTTTTGATCTTCTTTAGTTTTTAAGAACTTGGCTCAAGTCTAAAAACTCTTTCAAAAATCATTAAGACATTTTTCAAAACATTTGGCTTTTACAAAATAATAAAATTGCTAATTAAAATCGAGCTGAAAATTCCAGCAAGCTGGCGCCATCGATGGCGAAGCAGGGTGCCATCGATGGCACCTATCCGTTGGAGCCTAAAACGGCTAGTTTTGTCCGCCATCGATGGCAAGGGTCTAGACATCGATGGTTTGGCAAACGGGCAAAAATTTTTTATGCCCAAAAACATTGTTTAACTTGCCCATCTTGATTCTATTAGCCAACGGAAATATGGTGTTTTAAGACTGGACAAACTAATTTCATTACTGGAAATTGGGCAGTGGTCGTGTCCACATTTGGAAGGAACAAAAGATCGATTTCGTCGAACAATATTTTGCATCAGATGGAACGACAGTTTGGTTTTCAGCTGATATTGTTTGTACTGCTTGATAGGAATTTATGCTTGCTTAGCGATATTATAATTTGTGCATTATTGAAACATTATCCAGTGGTATTAGTATGTTATCATACTCAAACTGGAGGTGGGTTAATAGTGTACGATTGTATTATGCTATTTTGGAGCAAATATGTCATCTGGAACACAAGATACTGTTGGTACGAAGTTGTCCAGTTAAACATCGATGTTTCTATCGATGTCGATGTGCTACTGGAATTTTAGTCGGATACTTTGGATCGAAGTTGGATGCATTTTGTACATTCAGCAGTTGAATTCGAATCAAGGAGAGATTGACGATAGTATGCTATGAGTGAGTAGCCGTGTTCGTAATTGATGTAATGTGAAGGAAGATGGAGATTCATGTTGGCCATATCGCAAAATTTGGCGCCTGGTGAGAGCGTTAGAGGTGCTACTATATTTTGCAATTGCCACATGGATACATATGACTTCACAATTGGAGATTTGGGCTACGTACGAGTTGTAATAGATAGATAGCTTATAGTTGTTAGCTTTGTTTTTAATATTCGGACAAATTGTAATTTACTTGTGTTTCAGTTTTTTTATATATATATATATAACCTCTAAGCAATCAGCTTAGAGGTATATTTGCTTCAAAAAAAAATTCCATGATTTTGTTGGAAAAATCCATAAGAATATAAATATCAAAATTGAATGAAAAATTTCTTACCCAATAGCTTTGTGTGAAAGTCCTCTTTAAAAATTGCCCCTCTACAAGTGTAGGGCTCAGAGATATGATAAAATGGTTTAACCAACTGAAGATGCCACATTTGCGACCAGAGGTTTGTAAATATGTAATGACCGGACTAGTCATTTTGCTTTATAGAACCCCGTTCCCCTAAATAGGACTCCCTATATGTGCTCTTTCTGTTTTATGACTTGTGGGATGGTTAGTTCGGGATTTGGAAGGATTCGTATTGAAATCGGAACACTGGGTTCATTAGGCTGGCCTTGAAAGGCTAAGTTTGACTTTGGTCAAAGTTTTGATTAAACAACATCAGAATCATGATTTGACGGTTCCAATAGGTTCGTATGATGATTTTCGACTTGGGCGTATGTTCATATGGGGTTTTGGATGACCCGGGAACGTTTCGGCGCCCAATATTGAAAGTTGGCATTTTGGGTGGATTTTCAAAAAAAAAGTTTGGGTTGAAATGGATTTTTATGTTATGGACGTCCGTTTGGGATATTCAACCTGGGAAAAGCTCCGTATGGTGATTCTGGACTCAGGAGCGCGTCCGGATGTGGATTTGGAGGTCCGTAAGACGTTTCGGGGTCATTTGGCGAAAGTTAGAAATTTGAAGGTTTTTGGAAGTTTGACCGAGAGTAGAAATTTTGTTATCGGGTTCGAATTCTGAATCTAGAAGTTGGAGTAGGTCCGTAATGTTATTTAAGACTTGTGTGCAAAATTTGAGGTCAACAAGACATGATTTGATAGGAATCGAACGTGTGGATGTGTTTTTAGAAGTTTTGAGTTTTCATGATTTGATTACTGCATTTTGGCATCCGATTCGTGCTTTTAGATGTTATTCTGGCATTTCGATCGCGCGAGCAAATTCGTATGATGTTTTTAGACTTGAGTGGACATTTGGTGCGAAGCCCCGAGGGCTCGTGTGAGTTTCAGACGTGTTCAGATGGATGGGAAGGCTTTAGTTTTCTAGTTTTTTTTTGCTGGTGTCTCAAGTATCGCAGAATGCAAGATTTTGTTTGCATTTGCATGATAGGCTTCACAATTGCAAAGAAACCTGGCCAAGGCAGGACTCGCATTTGCGTGATTTCTAGTCGCTTTTGCGATCAGCCTCCCTTCGCATTTGCGATGTTGTGGTCGCAATTATGACCTTGACAGTGGGGGCTCATCTTCGCATTTGCGACTTCTGCATTTGCGAACAAGGTGTTGCAATTGCGACACCCGTGACCTGTGCAACAGCTTTTATTGCGGGACGTAGACTTATTTTTCTCATTTCCCACTTGGTCTTAGACGATATTCAGAACATTTTTGGGAGGGGTTCCATCAACATCAAGAGGCAAGTAATCCCTATCAATTCTTTAGCTAAATACACGAATCATAAGTATATTTAACATGAAAAATGGTAGGATTTATGGGATTTTTGAGGAAAACCTAGTGTTTTGATAAAAATGGAGTTTAACCACGAAAATAATTATGGATGGGGTGTAAATAACACATATTTGAGTTCGTGAGGTTATAGGTAACAACTTTGTTCAAAACATTTCCGGAATCCAGCCACGTGGGCCCAGGGGTAAATTTTAGGAATTCTTCAATTAGGGTTGGGAAATCACTTTAATAGTTAGGATATGAACTTTTGAACATGTATTGATTATTTTATACAACATTTGACTAGTTTCGTGTCGTTTGGCACCGAGTTGAGGGTTTAAAGCACATTTGTGGACCAAAAGTGAACTTGAGAATAAGGTAAGTCTCTTTTCTAACCTTGACCGTTAATAAGAATTGGTGCTTCTTTGAATATTAGCCTCTTAATAATCTTTGAATCGGGTGTATATAAAGTATTTTCTCTTCTTGTGGACCGGGTGGAACGCCTCGGTAGTAGAATAGATGCATCTATGGTTCGTGCCGTTCGACCCTCGGCAGTGCACAGTACATATGTTTATATTTTGAATCGGGCCGTACGACCTTGGCATAATTCGTGCGTAATAATACTTGGAGCCCAATTATACTTGATATTGTTTCATCGACTTGAGAGGTTAACTTTTTAAATGATGGAAATCGGTTTGGGACGTACTATTAGTGAAAAAGTTATTTATCTATTTCCTATCATTGAGTTTTCAGCTTCATTTATGTAGCCCATGCTTAATTAATATTTCGGTACTATATTATTAGCCCATCGTAAGTGTCAAAGTCGACCCCTCGTCACTACTTCTTCGAGGTTAGGCTAGATACTTACTGGGTACATGTTATTTATGTACTCACGCTACACTTTTGCACATCTGGTTATCAGTCCAGCGCGCATCCTTGATTCCGTGAGACTTTGCGGTGAGCTGCCTTCCAAGCCCGTTCTGCAGCACCCAAAGTCTTTCTTTTGCTTTTACTTTCTATCTATTTCCCTTCAGAAAGTAGTGTAGTATTTGTGTATATTCTACTAGTAGCTCATATACTTGTGACACCAGGTCTTGGAGATTATGCTAGTAGACACATGATGATTTATTTTTGGATATTTACTTATCTCATTTTCTCTTAAAATTATTTATCTGACATCTTATTAAAGTTTTACTTCCTATTTATGCACTAACTAAAACTCAACTATTTTAAAAATGTTAAAGTAAATAATCACACGGTTAGTTCACTGTTGGCTTGCCTAGCGATAATGTTGGGCACTATCACGACCTATAGGAGAAATTAGATCATGACAAAATGCGACCCTGGGCTCGCAAAATGGAAACCGGGGCTGCCTAAAAAAAATTTCAAATGCGACTCCAAATTCACAATTGCAAAGTCCCTTGTTGCCCTTATAATGTTGCAATTGCGACCTACTACCTCGCAAATGCGAGGTACCCTAGGAAGTCACCCCATTCGCAAATGCGAAAAGGTGTCTACAATTGCGACCCTTCACAAATGCGAGTACACCTTTAAAAATGCTAGGTCTGCAGCACAAGCAAATTTGAAGCTATCGAAATCTCATTTGAATCCATCCAAAGCTCATCTGAGCCCTTTGAGCCCAACACCAAAGATCCACACAAGTACATATACCTTGCACGAACTTGCTCGCAAGCTCGGAGCATCAAAATAACACACAAAACCATAAATCGAACACCAAACCACACCATGCAAGATATAAACTCAGAACTTCAATTTTAACAGCCAAGCATCTAATTACCAAACCAAGTCAGAATTAGACCATACTTTGCACACAAGTTATAAATGACAAAACAAATTTATTCGAAGTCCCGGAACAACAATCCGAACCCGATAGCCACAAATTCAACGCATGGGCCAACTTATGAAATTTCATAACCTTCAAAGTGCCAACTTTTGGCAAAAAGAGTCAGATCAACCTAGGAACCGCCGAATCCAAATCTGAGCATACGCATAAGTCTGAAATCACCATACGAACCTATTGGAACCATCAAATCACGAATCGATGTCGTGAACAGAAAAGTCAATCATTGATCAACTCTTATAACTTAAGCTTTCAACCATGGAGCTAAGTGTTCCAACTCATCACAAAACTTTTCCGAAACCAAACCAACGATCCCCACAAGTCATAATACAATAAATAAGAACGTGGGAAGAATCAAATTGGGAAACGAGACTCAAATACACAAAATGACCAGCCGAGTCATTACAGCAATAAGGGTGGATATTGTTATTGTGATGAAATGTGGAGAACGAGGGTGACGTTCTTGATCGTGCAAGTGAGTTGCTTATGTGTTGTTAGGCATTTTACATGATTTCATTTGTTGATACTAACATGCTATCATGTGCCCTTGTGATATTCGACGATTTAGCTGTCAATATGGGTTCTCCCTATGAGCACATTGTTTCGAAAGTAATATCGAACTGGACCATTGTTATGCACAGACACTATAGGATTTTGTTTGAGCATTTGAGTACATGTATTTGGTGCAAGCCTCTTATTGAGTGGATTTGATACAAGTTCTGATTTCATGATTTGTGTAATCGTCAAAGATGATTATTTATATTCATCTCAGTTGTGTACTCTTACTTTTGATATCCGTTATTCTATGACTGTTTTCCTTGTATTCTTCTTTGTGTTATATATGTTATTAAGCTGCACAGATTAAGTGATTATCTTTTGGATGCAAAAACCTCGTTGCTACTTTAAGATTAGTCAAGATACTTACTAAGTATATGGGGTCGGTTGTACTTATATTACACTTTTACACCTTGCGGGCAGATTCTTGAGTTGAGTAGTTGTGAAAGACAAAGCGTTGCATTGGAGATGCACCAACATTCCAGATTCAAGCTATCTATTGTTCATAGTAGTTTGCAACATCTAATCTATTTATGTAAGCTTCAAAAAATGTTGTTATTATTCTTTTTGTCAGCTTCGTAAACCTAAATCATAGTGGCTCATCACTTGTACTACCAATCCTTGGGATAGTTGTATTAAATTCTCTTGCAGTTTTATAAATATTATTGATGATTTCTCATTATTGTAGTGACTCATGCCGTTTGGCTTACCTAGCGGGTTAGGTTAGGTGCCATTCTGACTTGGGGGAAACTTTAGGTCGTGACAAGTTGGTATCAAAGCTCTAGGGTCATTAATTCTATGAGTCATGGAAAAGTGTCTAGTAGAATCTTGCGGATTGGTGTGGTGACGTCCATTCCTACTTTCGAGAGGCTTAGGGCATCTAGGAAACTTCCTTCTTTCTTTCATTATAGTGCGACCTTGTTTCAGCTTGAATCTTGTATCTTTGATTTCTTCCTATTCGTCTGTATGTGAATTTGAGCACTTAGTATCAGTATTCAGTGATGGCTTGTGGTGTTGCGGATGGGCTGCGAAGGCATATAGATGCTTGATTATCATCATGATGTGTTTCCTAGTCTTGGAAGTAGATGCATTGATATATCTTTTAGTTGTTCATTTGTAGGATTAAGCGGATTCTTGTATCTTGTTAGTGAGTGTAGAATCGAGAAGATTGATTGAGTGAATAGTCATTGTGATCATTGGGCCATAGAGAGATGTCGGTTGGAGGCTAAGCAGGTGGATTATCTACTGCGATAAGGTTCTCCTCCAACCAAAGGGATGTATGTGCTACGATCAGAGGTCGGATCGTTTGAGGAAGTTCGCACGATCATCACAAGGATGAGTATGCACTTGGTAGAGTATCTTGAGTGTTTTATGACTAGAGTCACATGACTTTATGAAGTTCTCAACTGATTAATAGTTCGAGATCTTGGTGTTAGATGATCTTTTCTATGGCTTCGAGCCAAGTGGGAGAGTATGCTATCGAAAATCGAATCGCATTGTCATGCTTTTGATAAATCTCTAGGACTAAGGGACACTTGTGGATTAGCTATGACATATAAAGGATGACTTCGAGGATGATTCAAGCAAAGGATTAGCTGGATGCATAATGTGCTATACTTTAGGGGTTTATGGAAATCTTGGGATGAATCGAGTTTGATATTCGTTGAATATGTAGGGTGCATGAAAATAGGAATTGCTTGGTTGCTTCTTTTTGATATTCATGTACCGGTGGAGCACAGGTAGTTTAGTGCGTATTGGATGTGTATCGGAGATTGGAGTGAAATGGATGACTATTAAGAAGGTTCTAATGGGCTCAAGTTTCACATGTATCAACAATTCCGCCCCTCGGGCAATATCACAGAACAGTACCAGCCCCTCGGGCTCAAATTTTAGAACAATACCAACCCCTCGGGCTATCACGTAGAACAGTATCAGCCCCTCAGGCTATCACATAGTACAATATCAGCTCCTCGGGCTATATCTCATATCACAATGGGTACCCGCGCTCACTGGGGGTGTACAGACTCCGGGAGGGGCCCCTTACGGCCCAAGCGCAATATCAAGCCACCTCGTGGCATCAAATCTAGGCCCTTGGCCTCATATTAGTCAAGCCACCTCGTGGCGTATATAAAGTATCTCAGGCCCTCGGCCTCGTATCAGTCCCAAGCCACCTCGTGGAATATAAAGTATCTAAGGCCCTCGGCCTCATATCACTCAGTATATCCTCACATCTGGCCCTCGGTCGCACTCAGTCAGAAAATCATCACAAGCCCCTCAGTCATAGTAAAATAGTAGTTCTCAGCCCAAAAACATCATTAAAATATTATTTAAGTCTCAAAACTGAGTAAGTGGTTGAGTTGTAAAACGGTGGAAAACAGCATGACTGAGTTCAAGTAATAAGTCAAAATAGTGAGGAAACAGTGATAAAAATCCCCGAAGGGTTCAAATAATTGGCACAAAACCCAAATATGGCAATCAGCCTAAATCATGATGATAACAAATAAGTTTCAGTTAAATATGCGGTAACAATCATCAATCGGGATGGACCAAGTCACGATCCCCAGTAGTAAACGACCCCACACTCATCATCGAGCGCGTGTCTCGCCTCAATATAGCACTACGATGTACAATCCGAGGTTTCAAACCCTCAGAACATTATATACAATCACTACTCACCTCGAACCGGCTAAATCCCTAGCCCGCGATGTCTTTGCCCCTCGAATAGGCCTCCACGCGCGTCGAATCTACCCAAAATCAGAACGAATATGTCACATTATGCTAAGGGGACAAAGCCCAATTGTAAACAATCAAAAAATACCAAGAAATTCCGAAATTAGCAAAACCCGAGCCTCGGGCCCACTTCTCGAAGCTCAGAAGTTTCCATATCAACGGGTTCCTTATCCTCCAGCGACTTCAACCATACAAAAATTATCGAATTCCGACATCGGATCAACCTCCAAATCTTAACTCTAAACTTAAGGATTTTTCTCACAATTTTTCCAACTTAATCACCAATTAAATACTAAAAATAGCGATATACTGGGGTAATTTGACCAAAGTTGAGTTAAGAACACTTACCCCGATGTTTTCCTTGAAAATATCCCGAAATTCGCCTCAAAATTCGCTTCAATCCGAGCTCTATTGCTCCAAATATGTTTAAAATGGCCGAAATCCCCTCTTTTAAGAATCTGTCCAAGCAAGTCTCATTTGGACATATTTTCGAGGCTGATTTTGCTGTGATTTAGGGCGTTTTAGAGATGTTTCTTAGATGGTAACAACAGTGGATTTTACATAGCCGATGGTTACTGGTTTCTATTTATAAAGGGTCAAAAATCGAGACAAAAACGCTCCTTTCAGGTTTATAATGCGACCGCAATTCTGTCGCATATCAGACATGTGGTCCGCATCTTTGATATGGCCATCTGAGATTGTAACCCTAGCTTTCACCGCATTCAGTGTGAGGTATGGTTTGTGGTTCGCATGTCTGCGATCTCAGTGTGAGATATGCGGCTCGCATTGTAGAAATGCGACCGCATATGAGATCGCATTTCTGACATCGATCTTTGCCCATAAATCTGTCTTGGTCTGCGATCTCAGTGTGAGATATGCGGCTCGCATTGTAGAAGTGTGACCGCATATGAGACCGCATTTTCGACGTCGATCTTTCCCCAGAAATCTATCTTGGTCTGCGATCTCAGTGTGAGATGTGTGGCTCACATTGTAGAAATGCGACCGCATATGAGACCGTATTTCTGATGTCTATCTTTGCCCAGAAATCTGTCTTGGTCTGCGATCTCAGTGTGAGATATGCTGCTCGCATATGGGTTTTGCGATAGCATAACCTGCTTTGCGATGCCTTTTTGCTCTTTTACATAATTACAAAAAGAAAATTGCGTTTAAAACAAGAAAAAACCTCAGCGATTAGTATCAAATGTGCTTCTCCGGCACAACAGGTCGTCACATGTTATTAATGACTCAAGTAGGCAGTAGATGCAAAATAATAGAATTTTGAAATGATATGGCCGGGTCTGACTTAGACTGCCTATGTATCCAAAAGGAATCAGGCCAAGACGTAGTTCAATTGCAAAGGATGACTAAATACCATGTGGATTGGTTACGTATTCCTACCCGAGGAAATCATGTTGCGACGTAGTTCCGAATATATATAGAAATAATGTTTTTTGTTTTCTATTACAAGAGTGGGACCGGACCCTACGAGGGTTGCCTACATATCCCCCGTGGTAAGTCAGGTCACGTGTAGTTCTGCTACAACAAAACCTAAATGTACCATAAAAAAACTTGACTCTTTTTGTTTTCTGTACTTTCCGCTGTTTTGTAGGTTTTTGTCGAGAGTATTTGAAAGTTTGAACAGCGAAGAAAGACTGCAATTTTATTGACCGATTATCATCATTCATTTCTTACTTGACTTCGGTTGGTACCAACAATTAGTTTTGTGCGTAAGAATTTCCACCATATAATTTCCATCAAACTGAGATCAGCTTATGAGTAATTTCTATAGCTTCGGGTGGTACCTCAGGTATACCTAAGTATCGACAAGATTTGTTTGTCTTGCTTCAATCAATGGTTTTGAATTCTTCCTATCTTCATGTTTCGAGTTCCCTCACCAAAAGAATGTCCTGATTTTCACGCATTTTTGAAGTATTTTAATTTTTTAGGACATTTTGAGAACTACACTCACACTCAGAAAGATGTTCAAAGCATGCAGTTGAGATACCATATGCTTGATCTTTATGTGAGTATCCACTAATGTGAGAACACTTGGAGTAGGATCATGTAGGGCTTTTTTATTGGCTTGTAATGTAGGCTTGGGTACGAGTATGATGTTAATCCGGGGTGAACTGACTAATCCCTCCGTGAGTAATGAACCGTGTTTGTGTCTTCGGAGTTCAAACCGTGCTTCGGCGCGCGATCTTGTTTGGCTCGATGCCCCTTTCTTCTCTTTGAGTTCTTCTTGAAATTTTTGGAGGTTTTTCTTCCTTTTTCAGAGATTTTGTTTTGTTCTCTCTTTTTTTCTTTTTATGTTTCTCCTTCTTTGTAGGAGTTGTTCCTTCTTTTGTTGGAGTTCCTTCTCTTTGAATTTGTGGAAGTTTCTCCCCTGGTTGAATCCTGCTTTTGAATTTGCGGAGTTTTCTCTTACTTTTATTGAAGTCATATCTTTGGTTGTGGACTTAGCATCTTTTGCTTTTTCACCTTATCGCCTCCACTTTAGTCTTCGTCTGAAGTTACACGTTTTCAGTGCACGCGAGGAGGTTGGGCTCTTAAGCACAAAGAAGGGTATAGGCTAAAATGTGGTTGTCCAAGAAAAAGGTTTAAGTCTCAAAAGGGGAATGTATCACGACCCCAATTTTCCTCCGTAGGATGTCGTGGTGGTATCTAGTCTCTAAGGCTATGTAATTCTAACACTTACTGAATTAAATGACAGAATTTAACCAAAACAACTACTAAACATAAATCGTATATTTCTATATAATGCCAACAACCCCAATATGATACAATATCCCAAACTGGTAGTACAAGTCATAAGCTTTTCTAAGAGTAACTAGGAATAACAAGTACACCACTGTCTCGAAATAATAGAAAAAATGGAAATAAAATACAATAGAGGATGACTTGGGCCTGCGAACGTCCAGCAGTATACTTTGAAGTCTCCAGCCGCACAGACATAAGTCTCAAACCAACTCGATCAGAAGTATCTAGATTTGCACAAAAATGTCAAGAAGTAGCATGAGTACAGCACAACGGTACCCAGTAAGTATCAAGCCTAACCTTCGTAGAGTAATGACGAGGCTAGGTCAAGACACCTACCAGACATGTAAACCTATGCAGGATATAACATAAAGCTAATAATGGAAAGAACATCAATATAAGACCAACAACAGAAGGATTAAAAATTTACAATCAACAGTGAAAGTAATAGAAACACGATGGCAACAAGAAATAACCAGGTTATAAAGCAATTACGTAGTTAGAAAACTGATGAAATATGAATGACTTCAAGTAAGGAGAACTAATGACAATTCAATCAATCAAATCGTTCCTAGTGCACGAATTACAAGAAGAATTACCCAAGGTACCACTCCTCGTATTCACAAACCTTGAGTCACAACTTCCAAATCTTGCACGTATGGCACCTCGTGCCCAGATTAGCAATCACCCTCGCACGGCAAAATCATCGTGCTACCATGTACATCATATTCGTATTAATATCAACGAAGATGATCGAGGGATAAATTTAAACACAATAAAACACAATTTCAAAAAATAATAAAGTAAAGCGTCAAATGAGATATTAAGTTTAATTTAGGATTCAGATAAAGTAAAATAAAGGAGAGGTTATGCCAATAGAGTACCAGATGAGCGTAGTTTAGAAATTTAAGAGATGAAGTAAAAATATCATATTTAAACAAAGTAAAACATTAGTTAAATTGAACGAGCTAAATGTAGAATTTGCTAAAAATAAAACGTGATAACAAATTTTAAGTAAAGTACACAAAAATAAGGTGATGAGCAAAATTTTAGAATCCAATTAAAGTAAAAATGTGATAGGTCGTTTAAATTAATATAACAGCGAGTGAAAAACGAGTTTTATTTTGAAAAACACATAAGTGAAACACCTTAAGAATTCGTTCGTTTAAAACGCTAAATTACCAACAACTCAATCGAATATTAGATAATGACCACATGCACATAAATTCACTTTGACAATCAATTTATCAAGAAATAATTGAGGCATAAATTGGCATGTTAAAGCAACACAACAATAACCGTTGCAGCGTGCAACCCGATCCCACACAATAATAACAGTATATGTTGCGGCGTGAAACCGAATCCCACATAATAATAACAATATTCGTTGTGGCGTGCAACCCAATCACACACAATAATAACAATATCGGTTGCGGTGTGCAACCTGATCCCACACAATAATAACAATGTACATTGAAGCGTGCAACCTGATCCTACTCACCGATCCTTAAACAATAGGCATTACACAAACAACTACACTAAACTACAGCGTATCACAAAACCAAATGCAATAATGAAGCTACACAAGAAGTCACAAACGGATGATAAAGTTGCAAGATAACTCCCAAAATCAAATAACAAGTAATGACAATTTATAAATAAAGATACGATTACCAAGAATCAATTAACAATTAAGATTGGTCGCAGGTGCGCGACCGCAGAAGTGAGCATGGGGTAGCAGGAGTGGTCTTGTGGGTATTGGGCAGTGGTCGCAAGTGCGAGGAAGTTTTCTGCATCTGCGAACCCTCATATTGTGACGAGTCTCCGCAAATGCAGAGTTAGGTAGATGTGGCTGGCCTCAGAGAAGCGGATTGCAATTCGCAGGCTTTGATGCGTAGAAGCAAAGAGTGGACCACAGAAGCAGTCACGCAGGTGCGTGTTTTGGGCCGCAGCTGCGGCTGGTCGGTTTCCTAAGTGACTTCCGCAGGAGCAGACCTTTTTTGCACAAAAGCGGAGCCGCAGCCGCGGCTGGTGATCCGCGATGCAAAGATGCCTGGGCTGAAGATAAAAATCGAGGGTTTTGAGGTTTTCCTCATTTTTTGACTTTTCAAGCTCGGAGAGTTGCGTTTTTCAGAGGGGTTTCACTAGATTTCAAGAGGTAAGCCACTTTTGATCATTTTTATTCATTAATATTGAATACCCATTGAATTTTCCACCAAGATTATATGTCTTTAAGGTGGAAATTTGGGAATTTTGGACTAGGGATTGGAGAGTAAGATTTTAGGGATTTGAGTGTCCATTTGAGGTTGGAATTGATTGATTTTGGTATGATTGGACTCATTATTGAATGACTGTTCGGATTTTGTAAATTTTGTTGGATTCCGAGACATGGTCCCGGGGTTTACTTTTGGGTTGACTTTTTGATTTTTGTTAATGAACCTAGGTGTTGCGGCGTGAAACCGAATCCCACATAATAATAACAATATTCGTTGTGGCGTGCAACCCAATCACACACAATAATAACAATATCGGTTGCGGTGTGCAACCTGATCCCACACAATAATAACAATGTACATTGAAGCGTGCAACCTGATCCTACACACCGATCCTTAAACAATAGGCATTACACAAACAACTACACTAAACTACAGCGTATCACAAAACCAAATGCAATAATGAAGCTACACAAGAAGTCACAAACGGATGATAAAGTTGCAAGATAACTCCCAAAATCAAATAACAAGTAATGACAATTTATAAATAAAGATACGATTACCAAGAATCAATTAACAATTAAGATTGGTCGCAGGTGCGCGACCGCAGAAGTAAGCATGGGGTAGCAGGAGTGGTCTTGTGGGTATTGGGCAGTGGTCGCAAGTGCGAGGAAGTTTTATGCATCTGCGAACCCTCATATTGTGACGAGTCTCCGCAAATGCAGAGTTAGGTAGATGTGGCTGGCCTCGAAGAAGCGGATTGCAATTCGCAGGCTTTGATGCGTAGAAGCAAAGAGCGGACCACAGAAGCAGTCACGCAGGTGCGTGTTTTGGGCCGCAGCTGCGGCTGGTCGGTTTCCTAAGTGACTTCCGCAGGAGCAGACCTTTTTTGCACAAAAGCGGAGCCGCAGCCGCGGCTGGTGATCCGCGATGCAAAGATGCCTGGGCTGAAGATAAAAATCGAGGGTTTTGAGGTTTTCCTCATTTTTTGACTTTTCAAGCTCGGAGAGTTGCGATTTTTCAGAGGGGTTTCACTAGATTTCAAGAGGTAAGCCACTTTTGATCATTTTTATTCATTAATATTGAATACCCATTGAATTTTCCACCAAGATTATATTTCTTTAAGGTGGAAATTTGGGAATTTTGGACTAGGGATTGGAGAGTAAGATTTTAGGGATTTGAGTGTGCATTTGAGGTTGGAATTGATTGATTTTGGTATGATTGGACTCATTATTGAATGAGTATTCGGATTTTGTAAATTTTGTTGGATTCCGAGACATGGTCCCGGGGTTTACTTTTGGGTTGACTTTTTGATTTTTGTTAATGAACCTAGGTTTATCATATGGAATTGATTCCTACAGCTTGTGTTGATTGTATTCAGTTGTTTGTGGTTAGATTCGAGTCGTTCAGAGGCCGATTCGCGAGGCAAAGGCTTGTTGGAGTACAGATTTGTGCAGTTGAATGTAAGTAACACTTCTAAACTTGGTTTTGAGGGTATGAGTCCCTGAAATATGTGTTATGTGGTTGGTGTTAAGGTGACGTACATACTAGGTGACAGGCATGTGAGCGTGCACCATAGTAGTTGTGACTCGGTTGATTCCGTGAAACTGTGTAGTTATCTAATCTTGTTATTATTTATATACCCTCCATATGTTAGAGAAATTGAGCTGCAATTCATGTAAGAAATCATGTTTAGACTATATGCTGGTACTGTGAGACCCACGAAGGTCGTTTTTGTTGTTGAGTTATTTGCTTAAAATGCAATTATATACTCTGTCACATTCGTCATTTGCATGTCATATCTCAGTCTCAGTTATCATTTATTGTTACATCATGTATCATTGTTTTGGGCTTATTTGCATGAGTTTTTTGAGCCCGAGAGATTTGTGAGATTGATGACTGCATGAGGCTGAGGGCCTGATTGTGAGTGATATTCATGATTGGATCGGATTGCACACTGCAGCATGCCATGATTGGCTTATATTAACGCTTGGGAAGGATCAGCCCCTCCGGAGTCTGACATACCAGTAATGAGCGCAGGTACCGATGAGTGCTGAGTGCGAGTGCCGAGTGCGATCGCTAGTGATTGGGAGTGGTGAGTGGTTGAGAGTGCTAAGTGATTGGGAGTTCCAAATGATTGAGCGTGCTGAGTTAGGATGAATACTCTGAGAGTATGAGCATATGAATTTATCAGTGTGTTGCACTACAGTTGACATGCATACTTGACATGTAGATATCGAGATGTGACATACCTCATATTAGTCATACTTGGCATATTTTATTCGTGTTATGATCAAACTATTAAAACTTTAAAGCATGTCTACATTTTTGTACTGTCTATAAACTGATTTTGAGATCTTCTCCAATTTATTACTGTCCTTTTTTTGTCATATCTGTGTTGTTATTATCTGGATTTGGACTGTACCTTTCTGAGCTCCTCACTACTTTCAGCCCAAACTTAGTCCTGTTACTTTGTGAGTACATTGTATCGGTTGTACTTATATTACACTCTACAGTTCATGTGCAGATCCATGTACTTATGGGCACTGTGGTTGCTAGACTTGGAGCACTTCACGCTTGGAGACTTTTGAGGTAGCTGCTTTGGCGTCCGCAAACCTCGACTCTCCTTTTAATTTTATTAGCACTGCTCTATCTTTCCAGACAGTTGTAATAGAAGTTATGACTATGTTGACCCGGATTAGGGGATTTGGTTCTTGAGTCGCGGTATATTTTTATCGGTTACTTATGAGAATTTTGTCACTGTTGAACTTATTTCATCTTGTTTTTAATTCAAAATGCATAATTATTTGTGATTGTTGGCTTGCCTAGTGCTGTGATAGGCGCCATCACGACATGTTGAGTTTTGGATCGTGACACAGATAAGGCATGAATTCAACAAGTGATTACAATAAAAAAAAAGACATATAAGAGTGAACATGAAAATAAAATATAGAACATATACTAACAACTTCAAGTAAGACACGTACGAGAAAATTCAACAATGAAAGATATAACATGTTGTGACAAATACAATTAAATGCATGGAAGAAATCTAGAAGTCTACACCGGTCAAATACCACATATAAACTCATGTGCACACTCGTCACCTCGTGTACACGTCTTCCACATAATTCAAATAGTACCTCATTAGGCCGATTCATCACTCAAAATAGTTTTTCCGTTTAAAATGAACCTCCGCTCAGCTCAAATCTAAGCAAAAAACAACTTAATATTAACAAAAAATGCAAGACAAACAACTTCGGATAATAAAGCTACGATCTTTAACTAAAATCAGAAGTCAACCCCCAAAAGTCAACCCCAAGCCCGCACCTCAGAACTCTACAAATCTTACAAATTCCAATAAGCCATTCAATTACGAGTCCAACCATACTAATTTTACTCAAATCCGACTTCGAATCAATTTTCAAAATCCAATTATTCACTTTAGAGAAATTTAGATCAAAACCCTAAATTTCTTTTTTGAAATCATCTATCAAATGCCAAAAACAAAGATGGAATCTCGGAATATAATTAAAACCGAGTAGAAAACACTTTCCCCAATCCATGTGGTGAAGATTGTTTCCAAATTCGAGCTCCCCAACTAAAAATTTGTTAAAATAACCAAAACCTCCAAAATAGAGTACTTTATAACACTGCCAAGGGATGCCCTTCACAATCGTGGAAGAACCCTCGCATTTGCGATTCACAAATTACTCTGCCACAAAATAAAGCTACGCATTCGCAGAACTTCACTGGCGAACGTGCTGAACAACTCCAGCAGGCCTTCGCGAACGTGGTCATTACTTCGCGAACGTGGTCATTACTTCGCGAATGCGAAGAAGAACTCCTCAATTACGCCCAGCCTAGCTCACACACTATGCGAACCCAAATGCAGGGATGCGAACACGAAGAAGATCACCCTTACACTGCGCGAAGATGAAGACACGGACGCGAGCGCGAAGAAGAAATGAAGCACCAAAAATCAGTAGAAACCAATAGAACTAACATGGTCCAAAATTATTCGAAACCGGTCGGAAACTCACCCGAGCCCCTTGGGACCCCGTCCGAACATACTAACAAGTCCCAAAACATAACACAGATTTACTCGAGGCTTCAAATCACGCATAAAAACATCAAAACCATGAATCGCATCTCAAATAGAATTTAATGAACTTTTGAACTTTCGACTTTCAAATGTCGTGCCAAACCATATCAAATCAACTCGGAATGACCTCAAATTTTGCACACAAGTTCTAAATGACATAACGAAGCGTTCTAACTCCTGGAACATATTCTCCCAATCTAAAGTACACAAAGGTACTTTGGGAATTCCCCAATCAAGGGTGGATTAAGGTTAACATAGTTGGAGCCTCTAGAGGTAATCCAGGAAGAAGTTCTGTTGGATTCATATTGAGAGATGAGAAGGGAGATATCATATATACATGCAGTAAAGAAATCCAGAAGGCACAAACACAGAAGCTGAAGCACAGACAATGGTAGAGGCCTTGAGATTCTGTGTTCACAATGACCACACCCTCATGTACCTCCGCACTGACTCAATGATGCTATTGAAAAGTATAAAGGGATAATGGAGAGTGCCATGGTCCATTGATGAAATAGTTTCAGAGATCAAAGAATTGATGGCAAGATACAATATAACAGTAACATACACACTTAGAGAAGGCAACAAAGTGGTAGACCATCTGGCCAACTATGCTCTGGACATTGGACCTATGGAATGCTACTGTTTTGATGATTTGGATGTACAAAGTAGAAGACTGATCAACAGTGATAAGAGTCAATGTCCATACCTAAGAGTAAAAGTGGCAACAAACAAGGGGCAGTAACACTACCAAAGGAAAAGAAACCTAGTGGAAAGCAAAACAGCAGTGGTGAAGAAAGAATGGAGCAGCGGCTCTACACTAACTATTCTTCTTTTCTTGCAGGGAACACATGAAAAGCTAACCTTATAGATCATCAACTAACTTGTTTGGTATTGTATACAGGCAGGAAAATCTGGAGGTTATCACTGAAAATGCAGCACCAAGAAAGAAGAACTGGAGCACAATCTTGCCAATACTGCCAATGTAGCGACAACAACTTCAGCAAAGGCTTGAGACCTCCATACCAACTGCTGCCATATGGTGTGCCATGGAACAACACAACACAAGTAACATACCACATAAGCAGCCACTCACTAAATTCTAGCCACACAAGTAGCCACTAACTAAAGCAGGACACCAGCAAGAAGCCTATGATAGTGGATGCAGGATTTCACATAATCAGTGTACTTTTGGGTGCAGGCACACTGTTGCACCTGGACTGCCACCACAAGCTCCATCACAACAACTGTAATGAGAAGAAATTGGAGCAGTAGATTCATGCTAACTTGATGTTCTTTCTTGCAGGTAATGCTGGAGACCTGGGCTGCCATCAGTATGATAACAAAATCAAGGCCATCAATATGGAAGGAGTCAGACAACATCAACTGGTCACCTTTCTAACCATCAGCACATTGAGTTCAACCAATAGTCAACCACATGAAATGCAAGTCACTGAGTGGGACCAGTTTACTGCTGAAAAAGCAATGTGTGGTATCAGCATGTCTAATGCTCATTCCATTGCCTCTTTAGTTAGTACACTGGATCCCAATCACTCTAAGCAACATCAGCAAGTACATAGACAATCAACATCAGAACATCAGCAACAACAGCATCACCTTGCATAATCACAGCACCAGTTAGGAAAAAAAATCACCAACAAGGACAGCTCAGAAGAAACCATCACTACTCTCAGCACATTCATCAACTCTGCAGATAGCTTGGAGGGGTCTAGATCATTGTTGCAATTGCAATGTGTGGTATTAGTATTTCTAATGCTCAATCTATTGCAATCACAACAATCATCATGGATCTTCCCTGCTATCACTCACCTCAGGATTAACACCAACACACAGTTATACAAAAATAGTAACTTAGCCAGTCAGACCTCAAATAACCAGCAACACCCTCAACAAACAGCTGACTAAAGCAACTCCCTCAAACCAGCACAGTGGATCAAAGATGCCTAAGACAGCAAAAATAGTACACTAATCCAAGCAAACCATCACTCCAACAACAGAAAGCACATACTCAAAGCACCAACAACTCCAACAATTCCAGCAATTTGAGACAAAAGAACAAGAAGAAGCAGAATATCAACAATGCCACAACAGACCATAATAGACAGCTCAACACAGTTTGGTCCATATTGTTGCTGCAGTTGCAATGTGTGGTATTAGCAGCCTTAGTGCTCATTCTATTGCAACTACAGCAATCATCATGGATCTCTCCAGCTCTCATAATCAACAAAAATCCAACCAACATAAAGCAGCACAGGAACAAGGATCTACACAGGCATAAAACAAAGCAGCAGCAGCTTCAAGACACAGAACCAGAGTCATCAGAATACCAACAGGAAAAGCACATATCCAGGAACAATAACAATTAGAGCAGGCCACATCACAACACACTGATCTTATACCTGAGTGCCCAACCACAAGAACAAGCAGTACTTCCCACAAGCAGTACTTCCAACAATCAAAAGCAGCCTCATCCTACAGCACACACCATATCCAGTTCCAACTGCAACAACTGGAAAACTGTCCAGCAAACAGCACAAGCAGCACTGATGTTTAGATACTATTTCACAGTCATCTTCAATTTGGCTTTAGCCTTCCTCAAGGTCAAAGCAATATTGAAGATAGCTCGCACTTTTTGCGTCAATCTTTTGAGAATTCCAGAAATCACTCTTAGATGTCACATGTACATACAAGGGATCACATCCCTAAATCACATAAAAGAAGCAGGAACACATATACTTTTTTGTATAGCTGACCTAGAATAATCTCACTTTGTTTTTGTACATACGACTGTCTATTAGTATAAAATAGACAATCGCCACATCACCATAGGTATAACACCTTACTACATTGTAGGTATTTTAGTTATCACAGTAGGATAACTAAGTGTACATCTATTTTTGTATTAGAGGTAAGGTTCATGTCCCCCTCCTCTTTTGTATTTTGCTTCTATTAATAAAACTCATATTTAGCCTAAAAAAAATTCCCTGAACCAAAATTTGATCCTGATATCACCACAGTCAACTTCTGGTCAGACTTATGAACATTTCAAAACTTCAAACTGCCAATTTTCACCAGTTAATGCCAAAACCTTCAAGAAACATCCAAATACAAATCCAGGCACACGCTCAAGTCCAATATCACCATTCTGACCTAACAGAACCATCGAAACTCCAATCCGAAGTCGAATACACAAAAGTCAAATTGGTCAACTCTTCCAACTTAAAGCTTCCTAGTTGAGAATCATTTTTCCAATCAACCCCGGATTACCTGAAAACCAAAACCGACGATTCATACAAGTCATAATACATCATATGAAGCTACTCAAGACTTCAAACAACTGAATGGAATGCATATGCTCAAAACGACCGATCGGGTCGTTACATCATCCCCCGTTTAAACATACGTTCGTCCTTGAACGTGCCAGGAGTCGTTCCAAAGCTATCAAATCACTGCATGAGTTCACCATACATACACCCGAGGGTGATTCCACATCACCCCAATCCATGTAGGCTTGACAACGCAACTTAGTTGAAGATCTCACTTCATCCTTAGTCCAAACACCTTAAAACAGAACCTAATCCTCAACATTTGAAACTCATCATAAGACCTGAATTTCACATCAATACACTGTATACGCCTGAACAAGCTAAATCAAGCCACAACCCTAACCTAAGGTATAATCACATGATATTCTACAACACTCAGATGCCTAGAGCAATAACTTCCGGCCACTATAGTTGTCCAATAACAATCTTGGTACCGATAATACACTTCATATGGAATAAAACCTCATTCCGGACCTCTGCAATGCCGCCTATGATAAAAGAAACATGCAGAACCTCATAACCATCAATGAAATCAATCAAGCCAAGAAGCTCTCTTGTCCGTCAAGGGCCATTGCCCAATTCTGAGCGAAAATATAGCATCATTCTTCCAAACACTCCTCATCCTGATACAATAGTGCAAATCTCAAGTGTAAAAACCTTATCCATACAAGCAGCCTGCTAACAAGTCACACCAAAACACATGGATTCTCACACAATGCAGTCCATACACCAATCGAGCAATGACTCAGAAAGAAATTTTCTAAAAGCAGAAAGAAAGCAAGGTACGGAGACTATCTAACAAGTACAGTAGATATAAAAACAAAAGTACAATTTCATCAACTCATCCGACAGGAGGAAAATAAAATACGAAATAAGTACATGGAAGGGTATCCCATAGAACATATGTTGCAGCTCGCAACCCGATCCCAAGTATATCAATTCATATAGGGATACCCATCGAGCCAAAGTGCTCAGGCTCACTGATCACATGTATGCCAACATTAAGCACGATAGAGTGCCAAAATATAACTGCGGGGGGGGGGGGGGGG
>MCJB01049135.1:2206-52746 GCA_002018475.1 Nicotiana obtusifolia | reverse complement strand
GATGAATAGAAATAATACAACATGGGGGAAAGTAAGCACAACTAAGATGCAATGAGCAAATCAACATCTCGAGGGCCATCTCGCCCATATCACCATAAGGCCTGAAAGGGATTACGACATGCGTGAAAATAATCATATAACCCATCATAGCATAAGAGAGAAGCACATAACACAGACTGGGGCATGAATAACATCCTTTTTGCCCGGCACTATACCTAGGATATCAATTTTATAAGAGTAACAAACCTAACCTAGTATATAGAATACACATTCTCACTGGGGTTTCAAATAGCTCCCAAACAAAATTTCGGTCATTCCCAAACAGGTAAATAACCTTCCAAAAGTCAATAGAAACCTATTTGTAACATACGCCATATGTTATCATATTCTTAACATTTCTTCACAATCTGCAATCAAGGGATAGTCTGCCTCCGAGGACATCCAGTCCCGAGACTTCATGAATACCAGAATTTCAGTGCCCGACCTCAACGATGCTACTCAAAGGGATGATACATCACTCACACTCCATCATCTTATGGAAAAACCCACATAGATCTTCCAGAACGCGTAGCAAAACCTGAACCTTAGAAACCCCAAAATCCGACGATCACCGTATCACTAGTCAAGCAACCACAAGTCAAAACACAAGGTGCCTCCTGTGATGTACGCTCTTCTTATGTGATATCCATGTAGCATTCTCTTAACTTCTAAAATCTTCCATGCCAATCTAGGACTGAATTTCCCCAACTCAATCGAATAACACAAACCGTCAAACCCAAGTGTACCTCCACAAACACACGTAGAGAATTACCAGCCAAAAAGGACCAATGCTGACCCAACGCCACTGAGCTGACCCATTTCTTCGGATTCTCCTCAACTTTTCTTCAAGGGTAACACTTGTGCCCGGTTGTACACAACGACCCCAAAACCAAAGCTCAATGCGGAAGATGCTAATATGAACCACGTAGCCCAGAAGCTTATAAACCATTGTATTTCCTCTTAAGCACCCCATAATGCCACAGCTGAGATACCCGTGCTGAAGAGACCTTTTGTGAATCTGAAGTTTCTTCTCTGACCTCTCTGATATTGAAATGTAGAATTATCAACGACACATAAATACCGCAAGTCCCAGCATAATCTCATGCAAATCTCACACCTTAATCATACGCAAATTTTGGGGAACCCTTTAATACCACATATACATCTCAGGCCAAAACTGATATAATACATGACCATCGATAGCGGACTCCCCTAATTGGCGCGAAGCCATAGGATACAACATCCGATGATCAACAATACCAACCGTCATAGCTCGTACGACACCAATCATGAGATACCTTAAATCATCTATTAAGCGCATCCATCCTCGTGACAATCAAACTCGCTTCTTCTAGAGCCTTGAATGACTATATGTACCTTTCACTAAGTATACGAACCATATAGTCTATAATACCACCAACTATCCTCAAATCCACATCCACCTCATGACCCTACCACGATTGCAGCAATCTTTCCAAGCTCGTACTTATCAACCAGATGCCAGAACACGATGCACTCCCATGTGAACAACTGAATGATATCTCAATACATCCACATCCTCAGTCGGGACGACACGTTGAGACAATGTTTGAGCATCCCTGGCTCCCTTGTAGCCCATTCGTAGCATCACAAACCGTTGACGCATAGTTGATACCGAGTGTGAAATAACATACACGGGTGAATGCAAAAGAATATAAGATATCGCACGATAAAGAATGAAAGAAGTGGAATTTCTAATAGTTTCGTAGCCTCTCTAAGATAAATACAGACGTCTCCGTACCTATCAGCAAGAATCTATTAAACTTACATATGACTCGTAGCACCTATGAACCTACAGCTCTAATACCAACTTGTCACAACCCTAATTTCCCTCCGTAGGATGTCGTAATGGCACCTAGTCTTAGAGACTAGGTAAGCCTAACACTTATTGAATTAAATGACAGAATTTAACAAAAACAACTATTAAACATAAACCGTATATTTCTATGTAAAACCAATAAACCCACATGAAACAATATCCCAAAATCGGTAGTACAAGGCATAAGCTTTTCTAAGAGTAGCTAGGAATAACAAGTACATCACTGTGCCGGAATAACGGAAAAAAGTGGAAATAAAATATAACAGGGGGCAACTTTGGGGCTTGCGAATATCGAGCAGGTATACCATGAAGTCTCCAAACTCACACACATAAGTCTCAAATCAACTCGATCTGAAATACCTGGATCTGGACAAAAATGTGCCGAAGCATAGCATGAGTACACCACAGCGGTACCTAGTAAGTACCAAGCCTAACCTCGGTAGAGTAGTGACGAGGCCAGGTCAAGAAACCTGACATACATGTAAACATGTGCAAGACATAACATAAACCTAACAGTGAAAAGAACATCAATGTAAGACCAACAACAGAAGGATCACAAATTTACTTTCAATATTGAAAATAATAGAAGTACAAATGGAAACAAGAAATAACTAGGTAATAAAGCAACAACATAGTAAGAATATAGATGAAATATGAATGAATTCAAGTAAGGCGAACCAATGACAACTCAATCAATCAAATCGTTCCTAATACATGAATTACAACAAGAATTATGCGAGGTACCACTCCTCATATTCACAAACCTTGAGTCATAACTTCCAAATCTTACACGTATGGCACCTCGTGCTCACATTAGCCATCACCCTGGCACGACAAAGTCCTCGTGCTACCATGTGTATTGTATTCGTATTAATATCAACTAAGATGATCGAGGGATAAATTTAAACACAATCAAACACAATTTCGAACTTGAATAAAGTAAAGCATCAAATGACATATTAAATTTAATTTTAGATTCAAATAAAGTAAAATAAAGAAGAGGTTGTGCAAATAGAGTATTAGATGAGCTTATTTAGAAATTTAAGAGATGAAGTAAAAATATCATATTTAAACAAAGTAAAACATCAGTTAACTTTAATGTGCTAAATATAGAATTTGCTAAAAATAAAACGTGATAACAATTTCTAAGTAAAGTACACCAAAATAAGATGATGAGTCAAATTTTAGAATCCAATTAAAGTAAAAATGTGATAACCATTTAAAGTAGTAAAACGCCGAGTGAAATATGAGTTTTATTTTGAATGACACACAAGTGAAACACCTTAAGAATTCTTTCGTTTAAAACTGCTAAATTACCAACAACTCAATCGGATATGAGATAATGACCCCATGCACATAATTTCACATTGACAATCAATTTATCAAGAAATAACGAAGGCACAAATTGCCATGTTAAAGCAACACAACAATATCCATTGGGGCGTGCAACCCGATCCCACACTATAATAACTATATCTGTTGCGGCGTGCAACCCGATCCCACACAATAGTAACAACATCCGTTGTGGCGTGCAACCCGATTCCACCTATATCATATCATCTGTCCTTATCGCTCCATATCACATCTTTTCATGTCATTCCAATACCATTGCAGCGTGCAACCCATTCTCCAAACAATAGGCATTACACAAAGAACTACAACCACCTACGGTGTATCATAGAACCAGGCGCAATAATGAAGCTACACAAGAAGTCAAATTATAAATAAAGACACGATTAGAAAGAATCAATTATCAATTAAGTCATGTAACAAATAAGGCATGAATTCAACAAGTGATTACAATTAACAAATAAGACAAATAAGAGTGAACTTGACAATAAAAGATAAAACATGTACTAACAACTTCAAGTAACGCACATACGAACAAATTCAACAATGAAAGATATAACATGTTGCGACAAATACAATCAAATTCATTGAAGAAGTCTAGAAGTCTACACCAGTCAACTAACAATATAAGCCGGTGTACATACTCGTCACCTCGTGCACACGCCTTCTACATAATTCAAATTGTACCATCACCTAAAACCTAAGGGGTAATTTCCCACACAAAGTTAGGCTAGATACTTACCTCAATTAGGCTGATTCATAACTCAAAATAGCTTTTCCTTTTAGAATTAACCTCCACTCAGCTCAAATCTAACAAAAAAAAATTTAATATTAACAAACAATGCAAGAGAAATTTATTTCAGATAAAGTTATCGTCTTTAACTAAAATCAAAATTCGACCCTGGGCCCACACTTCGGAACCCGACAAAAATTACAAATTCCGACAATCCATTCAATTACGGGTCGAACCATACTAATTTCACTCAAATCCGACTCCGAATCCATGTTCAAAATCCAATTATTCACTTTAGAGAAATTTAGACCAAAATCCCAATTTCTCTTTTGAAATCATCAATCAAATACCAAAAACGTATATGGAATCACGGAATATAATCAAAATCGAGTAGAAAACACATACCCAATCCATGTGGTGAAAATCGTCCAAATCTGAGCTCCCAACTAAAAATGTGTTAAAATAACCAAAACCTCCGAAATAGAGTACTTTATAACACTGCCTAGGGATGCCCTTCGCGAACGTGGAAGAACCCTCGCATTCAAGATGCACAAATTACTCTGCCACAAAATAATGCTACGTGTTCACTGAACTTCTGTCGTTAACGCAGTGAGCAACTCTGCCAGACGTCGAGAAGGCGAAGAAAAACTCCTCAAGTCCGCCTTCGAGCTCAAATACTACGAGAACGTGAATGCAGAGACGCGAACGCGAAGAAGATCACCACTTACACTCCGGGAACGCAAGGACATGGACGAGAACCCGTAGAAGAAATGAAGCACCAGAAATCTATAGAAACTAGCAGAACTAACATGATCCAAAATAGTCTGAAACCCGTCTGAAACTCACCCGAGCCCCTCGGGACACCGTCTGAACCTATCAAAAAATTCCAAAACATAACACAGACTTACTCGACACCCAAATCACGCATAACAACATCAAAACCATGAATCGCTCCTTTAATTGAACTTAATGAACTTTTGAACTTTCAATATCTAAATCTTGTGCCAAACCATATCAAATCAACTCGAAACGATGAATACAAGTTCCAAATGACATAAAAAGGCTATTCCAACTCTCTAAACAAAAAGTCGATTCCGATATCACAAAGTCAACTCCCGTTAAGACCTATGAACATTCCAAAACTCCAAATTGTCAATTTTTGCCAATTAATGCCAAAACCTTCAAGAAATATCCAAATGCAAATCCAAGAATACGCTCAACTCAAAAATCATCATCCGGACCTAACATAATCATCAAAATTGTCATGCCCCGAACATGGGCCTGGACGTATCACGGTACTCGGTGCCTCACTACCTGTGATCGAGCGAACCAACTGGCAGGCTGAATCAATATGTGATATCATAACATACTGAATGCAAAAGATAAACTAACACATGTCGATATACTGAAAGTCTGTATAAATAAAAGTTTGGAAACACTAATACAAGTTTGAAACATATCTGTAGTCAACATTGCTTAACATGAAAAGCTTGTGACTCTGTCTAACTGTTACTCTAGTCTATGAAGCCTCTAATAAAATAATGAAAACACCAATTGTCTGTAAATATTGGAAGACTGTAAAGTAATGACAATGCCCCGAAAAGAATCCTAGGGCTCTGAATAGCTGGTACAGAATCCTAGGGCTCTGAATTGTCAACCTGTATATTATCACCTGCATCGTGAGATGTAGGCCCCGGGCAAAAGAGATGTCACTAAATTTGAATTGCAGTGATACGTAAAGCAACTGAAAGAAAGAACTATAAATGATAAAACTAAAACTGAGCCGATAACTGAGAGCTGAAATGATAACTACTGAAAGTAAAATCAAAATTATAACTGAAATGATAAATGATAATTGATAACAGAACTAAAAAAAGGAAGTATGGATATAAATACTCCCTCTTCAGAATGATGAACCACTTATTTATCTGAATAAACAAACTGCAGCCTCAGGCCCAATATATATATGCACAAACTGCGACCTTGGGCCCAAGTACACGTATACATAGCTGCGGCCTCAGGCCCAAAGATGCATAAAGCATAAACTACAGCCTCAGGCCTAAAGATGCATAAAGCATTAATTGTGGCCTCAAGCCCAAAATAGGTTTAACATTCAGGGATTTAAAATCAGAAACTGAGAATTATACTGAAATACATGATACTGAAATACTGAATCACACTGAGTTACATGATACTAGAATCCTGAATAGAACTAGACTGACACATGTATTCATGAACTGATTATGAAAATTGAAATTCCAATTATTTATGACATGCTAAGTCTAGAATGAGACTCATGGGCATCAAACCCAAGAATATATTTATTGCACACTAAGCTCTGAACATTCAGAATGAAAGTCATGAACGAGTTACGAAACTAGAGAATAGAATTTCTGCAAACTATTCATGGAACTAGGCTTAACTATATTTCTGAGGCAATTAGTAAGGCCGTAAAAAAATGTAGTATAGGGAGAATCACTAACATTCCCAAACATAGAGAGTTAGCCTCACATACCTTGACTCTGGTCCTTTTAAGCGTATCCTATGTTCTTAGCGTCTTTCAACGATAATCTACATTGATATATATCAAGAGGAACCAATATTAGCACTGATGCTCATGTTTTAGTCACTTAGACAGTTTATCAAACATCTTCTGGGCGTAAAGCCTCATATCCCTTGTTAATGGTGCTTTCTTCACCCAATTCTCATTCTACTACTTCTAGGTGATTTTACAATCCCAAATAGATGTAACTAAGACTATTTCTCACCATGCAAATAATTATAGCAATCTTAAGTCAACAACCCAAAACCCTAGCATAGTTCATATGATTCTCTTCATCAAACCCATCTACTATTCTTCCAAAAACTCATCAATTCATAGTTATAAATGAATTTCTTTTATAGGATTTCTTTTCTCAACAATGGTGTCTTGATCAAATATCTACTGATTTGAAGGATTTACCCATGTTAATAAGGTGTTGGAGAATTAATTAACTTAGAATCATCTTAGAACCCACCTTGGATGATGGTGGGACCTTGGAGAAGTTAGCTTCTTGAGAATTCCCCTTTCTGGAGCAAATGCACGTGTTTGGGATTGTAGGGAATGAGGTAGGGTTTAAATAAGTGTACGCATCCCTAAAATGAGGAGGAAATAAAAGTATCTCGGATAAACATCATCGGCGCGAGGCATAATCAGTAGCGCCAAAATAACTGTGAAAAGTGCCATCAAAGGCACTAAAACTACAGTACCTTGCACTGTCAGGGGCGCTGGGCTTAATGCCCTGGACAGTGCCTTCCACTATATGGAGCACTAAGGTTAGTGCCCTAGACAGTGCCTTGCACTGTCTATGGCCGTGAGGTTTCATCGCCTAGCACTATCTAAGGTTGTGATTTTCATGCCCTTCCACTGTCTAAGGCTGTAAGATGGACCTCCCATAAACTTAGTCGATTCTATCAAATTTTATGCACCTCACTCCCGGTCTTGATTCCAAAACAACTGTTTCCACCCATACTCATCACGATCGGAATTCACATGTTATAAGGTCACGTTAATACTCATTTAATGCATCCACAACTAATTTAAATTTATGGAGTGTTACAGAAACTCCGATTCGAGGTCGAATATGCAAAAGTCAAACTTGGTCAATTCTTCCAACTTAAAACTTCCTAGTTGAGAATAATTCATCCAAATCAACTCTAGATTTTTTGGAAACCAAAACCGACAATTCACACAAGTCATAATATATTATGAAGTTACTCAAGACTTCAAATAGCTGAACGAAATCCAAACGCTCAATATGACCGATCGCTCGTTATAGAATTCTACAGATCGATGTCATTTGGTAGGCTAGAAAGGCTCAAACGGGTCAAAGAAGGCCTGCATCCTTTCCCAAACCAATCATTACTCACGATTTCGCCTCAACAGACATTCAGGACAAGTTCTAGATCTACAATGCAATGCAATAAATTCTAATGTAGGCTCACCACAATGCACATGAATTGATGAGGTCGGCTTTGTTCTTAACCTAACTGTAAGCACGAGATTTTTCAAGCGTTACTAAGGTATAGTTAAGTGTTATGACAGGAATCTATGGTTTACCATGAAGCTGACACTCTCCATCATACCAATATTATACTTGTTCTTTCCATGCACACTCCTAACTATGATGGTACCAACCAAGTCAATATTTTTATCATATATATATATATATATATATATATATATATATATATATATAAAAGATTTTCCATCGTTTTTTGTGATTTTTGAAGGATGGGACCAAACCCGAGGGAGAGTTCCCTTTTTTTTGTTTTTGACTTAATCATTTTTCTTATTGTTGAAAAAAAAAAGACCGAATCCGAAGGTTGCCTACGTGTCTCGTTGAAATGATAATCAGGTCAAGCGTAGTTCAGGAGGATAGAAAGAAATATATTTATAGATTTTCATCTCATTTTAATTTTTTTTTCTTTTTGAATTTTTACTTAATCATCTTTTTGTGACTTTTCATAGAAAGAACTGAATGTAAAACGGGCTTTGTAGTTACCGTTCCGAAGCGACACCGGAGCATTAAAAATTAGACGGCCTTTGGTACCATCCGAAGTGATATCAGAGCATTCAAAGTTTGAAGAGCTTTGTGGTTATCGTTTTGAAGTGATATCGGAGCATTGACAGGAAAGTAAGTCTCCATGCGATTGGAGTGACAGAAATAAAATTTCGAATCTCCATGCAATGGGAGTATTCGACAGGCCGTAGTACCGTTCTGATGCGATATCAAAGCATGGACAGGAAAGTAAAATTCGAATCTCCATGCGATGGGAAGATTTGACGGGGCCATAGTACCATTCCGATGCGATATCGGAGCATGGACAGGAAAGTAAATTTCGAATCTCCACGCAATGGGAGGATGCGATGGGCTGTAGTACTATTCCGATGGGATATCGGAGCACAAACATGAATGAAAATTAGAATCTCCATGTGATGAGAGTATTCAATGGGCTGTAGTACCATTCCGATGCGATATCGGAGCGTAGATAGGAATAAAAAATCTCCATGCGAGGGGAGAGATAGGAATTGAAAATCTCTACACGATGGGAGTGACTGCAATATAAAATCTCCACGCAATGGGAGAGACACGAATTTAAAATCTCCGCACGATGGGAGTATTTATTTTTGTTATGAAAAATGAGATCGAACCCGAGAAGGGGCCTTGATTGGTTTTTTGATTTTTTTTTTTTGAAAAATGTTACCGAACCTGGAGGTTTGCCTACATATCTCATCGAATCGAGAATCAGTGTTACAACCCATATCCGCACGTGTTAGTTCATGCCATATGTTATTTAACATAAATCCAAGAAATAATTATCTTTGAGATGATAAGAAGTTAATCCTATTGGTCTTAAGTGATATAAGGGTGTACAAGGGTGATTAACAAGTATTAGGAGTTAAACGAATCAAGGATGTTGTAACTCATATTTTCGGGTAAACCTAGAGGTGCTTAATACAGTCAAGAGGTCTTTTTTAAGGTATTTGAATCATATAATATCCGTATCATAAGTCTTGAAGTCAAACGAGTTATGAAACAAAAGTCGACAAAAGTTGTCGCAACATAGGTTCATAATTTTACTTAAACATTAAGTCAAATGTTTCTAAGCTTTTCTCCCAATTTACAAGGATTTACGGGGTGATATACCTACCAAATTAAATATCTATGAATCTAGTTTCTAACGTATTAAACCGTTTGTCAATACGATCTCGGAGTATAGAGATAACTGTATTTTCGCAGACCTGCGCAGATTAGTAGGTGACAAGTAGGTGCATCACCTACTTGCCAAAATTAGAGGACAAAATTAAAAGTCCCAAAGTCGGCCAAGAGAGGACTACTAAGGGATTATTAACTCAGTTATTTCACCCTTATTTCAGACCTTCAAAACCAAATTGAACCCCTGCAACTCCTCCCCAAAAATCCCACACAAACCCTAAGCGATTTTTCCTCTCTTTCAAGTTCTAATTGGGGGTGAAACCTAGAGTTTGAAGAACCAAGGAAAGGGCTGAGTTATCCAACAAGGTAAGTTCACTGCTCTCTTTCATACATTTTTTCTCCTGTGAATTCATGGTAATTCGTTCTATACATGTAAGAACTCACGGGACGGTGATCGGAAGCCGTGAGTTCGAGTTATTCACTTGTAGCGGACTGTTTTGTGTTACTGCTGGGCTGCGTGTTTTACTACTGTTTTGTGGAGTTTTAGAGAAAAAAGGGTGTGGAGAAACACCATATAGATTTAGGGTTGTAGGCTGATAGTTCTTCGTAACATTTCCGGCTCGTTTGACACGACTACGGTGGCCATCATATGTATGAAGTGATTAGCTTGTGCGTGGACTATTTTGGGAGTCTCAATATGATATTATTGATGTTGTTTGGGCTATTTTGTGATTTTTTTGAATTGTGTGAAGTCATATATATAGGGGAGGTGTTGTCCGTTTCATCGTAAAATAGGTTGTGGTCGATACATAATAGTTATGACGCTTAAATGATAACGATAGTATCGTTTCTCTTATTGTAGACTAAGGAGTTGTGGCAGTTGCATAGCTTGAGATTAGGGCAGTATATACAAGGTATGTGAGGCTATCCCTTTCCTTCTTTTGCATGACTCCGATGGTACATGATGTAATGAACGAGCTTCCAAAGAAACTCTACTCTTTGAAGCTAGCAGTACTTACATTGTTTCCCCTCTTATTGAACGATTGACGTTGATGTTGCTTCTCTTGTTCTTACGTTATCAATGTTGTTGGTACTTCCTGATTCTTATAAGGTTCATGGTGAAGATCTAGTCCTAATAACGTGTACAGAGGATACCAACCTTACGTAACTCTAAGAGGCTTAGAAAGTATTTTCATGAGTCGAGCATGCATTATATATATGTATCTATTTTACTCTACCGAGCCGCGCTATAGTCGGCCGGGTACGGCACCTATTGTGCAACCACTGATCAGTTGGGTTTTACCAAGCTCCACGTGGCCGGGTACGATTCTACCGAGCCTTATGATGGCCAGGTACATTTTTACCGAGCCTATTACGGCCGAGTATGATATGATGATGATGATGCCCACAGAGGCGTATGTTTTAAAAGTTTATATATATATATACATATGTATCATGCATTTCATGTCAGTAGCCCTCAGAGGTACCCAGATGTTACAGGTTGTATATTCTCTATCCCTGCTTAATTACTTTTCGTACTTTTGGTTCCCTGCCTTACATACTCAGTACATTATTCGTACTGACGTCCTTTTATTTGTGGACGATGCATGTCGTGCTGCAGGTCCTGATAGACAGGCAGGTGCAGCTCCCCCACCACAGTAGGCTGTCCAGTTCAGCGATGATTGGCAAGATCCCTTCTCCGGACTTGTCGTGGTCTGGGTATGCATTTTTGTTATAGACATTATGGGTATGTCGGGACCCTATTCCGGCTATGTTGTAGTACTTATGTTCCTTTAGAGGCTCATAGACAGGTGTCGACTCATGTATAGTTTGGTATGCCTTGTTGGCTGGTTTTTGTTGTATAGTCTTTCATGGTAGCGTGGTAGCTCGTACCTTACATATATAGTTTATGGATTGTCTGTTCATCCCATGTTATGTATGTTCATGCCATCATATTTTATTGTTGGTTGTCCATGATCCATGTCTACCATTTATATTGATCTCGTGAGCCCTAGAAGATAATAAAGAAGGTTAGATAAAATGTACGTTGGTGCTCGGCAAGTATGGTCGGGTGCTAGTCATCGCCCTCCAGTTTGGGTCGTGACAATAAGGTCAAGCGTAGGTTAGGAAGATTATATATAAAGGAAAAATGTTTTGCATTTTATAATTTTTTTCAAGGAAAGAGGGTAATATTTTTGGATTTTGATGTTGATGTTTAATGGGAAGACTTCTAGAGAAGCAACAGGGGAGTATATACAGATGTTTATTATATTTTTTTTTTGATTTTTTGGGAATGAATCCCTTGTAAGGATCTTCGATCAACAGTGACCCAAGTGGCCATACTTGAATGATTCGTCCAGGTAAGGACAAGAAAAACCGGACCTATTACAGGTTGCCTATGTATCGTGACACAAGGTCAAGAATCAGGTATGTGTAGTTCGTGAAGGGTGGAGAGTGTGAGATGTATGGATTGCACCACTTCTTTTACTCTCCTATTTTTCAAGGAATTGCAACTAACACTAGTTGCTCCTTCGAACAGTTTCTCGATGCCCCCTGACTGTTTGCGAGACAGTTGTTATGATTGTCTCCCAAATGACTGCAGGAATATTTTGTTGCAACTTTTCAGTTGTCCATAGGAACCTTTTCGTGATCGTCCCCGGCTATTAGCCAGGGTGATAATCTGATCAAGATATAAAAATATTGTGAGAGTGGAGCCATCATAAAATCATGAAATTAAGAAGTGACTATACAACTAACACTCTCCTGATTGTTCGATTGATGTTCCACAATGTTCGATGAGACAAGACAGCATAAGCTTCACTGAAAGGAGAAAAGCTTTTTTCTTTCTTTCATCAATGCGGAGAGATCGGAAAGAACACCAATGGCAGAAGCACTATGTTGTGCCAGTCACCAACTTATTCTTCAACAGGAACGCGGTCACAGCACTATCTCCTCCCACTACATGCGTCCTCTTATCTCTTCCTTCTCCGAGCGCAGCCAAGTGTCATACCTCTTTATTCCCATCATGTCTATTGTCCCCTTTGTTCCGTGTTGAAATAGGAGCTTAGTTTAATTTTCCCATAACGTATCCTAATTTTTGGCCGAGAAGTGGACCTGACAAGTATAAGATTCATGCGTTTCTTTCCTTTCTCGACGGTGAAGTAAGACAAAGCTCATGAGCTTATTATCCTAGGTCGGGGGAAGTGCTAGATCTTTACGGGTCATAAGAGCTTGAGTTGTTGGATGTTATTTCCCGAGCAGTCCCTGGGCGATGCACCTTTAGGCCGCCCACGGGAACTGTTTGATGATTGTACCCGATTGGCAATCGGGAACAATGTTCCGATCTGAATATAGAAAGTGGTGAGAGCAGTGAAGTAATGAAAAATGATGGAGTTTATTGTAAAACTGCTACTACCTCGACTCTCTTAATGATATTCCACCAAGTCCGAGACCAGATGTTATCTCTCGTGAAGTGTTCGAGATGATGTACCTGCAAAACTAAAGGAGAAAATGTTAGAGTCTTTTGCAAACAGTATTACAATATTGAGAGGATGCAGAGTTAGGCCGTGTAATCAGTGATGTATCCATTTGTGGTCGGGAATGCGATGTTGGCATTCTATGATGGTTCCGGAGATGATGTTGTCCCTCCTATGTATAAAGAAAAATTCTTTTGAGGGAGGGAGATCGATTTGCATTGACTTGAGGCTTTGGTTTCTCTTCTTTTGTCCGAGCCGTGCGAGCATGATCCTCCTTGGAGGCTGACCAACAACTTTCCCATGTTGCAAAAGTGGTTGAATTGTATCGAATTCTCGAATTTGGGAAAGTAGGAGTGGACACCACGACTCTGTAGCTAGATGTGTGAAGAAAAGACTTGCATCCCATATTTTGGGATTTAAGTCGAGTGAGGATCGAAGTAAGACCTGTAAGGTATATTTCAGATTTGAATTTTTGGTGAAATTTTGTTGACGCTCTCGAGTATCTCTGGATTGAGACCATCATCACACTGTTCCAAAAGAACTTCCCCAGTTTTCAGTACCGAGGAATTTATTTTGAAATAGTAGGGAGATCGAACCATTATGTAGGGTTGCCTACATATCCTGCTAGGGCAAGAATCAGGTCAAAACGTGGTTCAGGCCAACTACTGGAACTATGAGATCTGTATGGTTATGATGAATAATTTCTTGTTATTGAGAAGGAATGTAATTATGAATGAGAATCATTGGGTGGGTGGGTGGAGACTGGTAACTCTTGAATAAGAGTTAAATAGTAGCATAGTGCATGGATCTGTCTCAAATGACGGAAGTTAGTGAAAGTGTGAGGTATGATTAAGAAGAAACATGTCAAATTAGTAGAAAATGTACCAAACAGAATTTATGTATCTTTGGAAAAGGATGATAGATTTCAAAGGATGGTATGATTTTGGGGTTAGTCATGAAGACCGGAATATGTATGTGCATTTGAGAGGTCAATGTTCAACACAAGTCAACCGGAGTTTAGTCAGTCAAAGAGAACCTAATAATGGATAACAAATAGAGTGTACATTTAACAGATAAAGAATACATAGCAATGGCATGCAAAGAAAATATACCCAATATACAAAGAATATGTATCTAGTAAAGTATATGCAAGGATTAATTCAGCTAAAGCAAGCTGCAAGATTGTGTGTACGGGGACCTAGGAATTCTAAGACTAGATTTTTCTAGATTCGAGCATGAGTTTAGGACAACTGCGAGATGGTACGTAGTTAACCTCGTATACCAATCTTTGAAATTTAGGAGTTTTGTAAAAAAGTTCAAAGGAGTGAACAAACAACCCTCGCTTGACTTGTGTGTGATTGTGTACGAACAAGAGTCGATAGGAAAGTGGTGACAGTTTAATAAGACAGAACCAAAATCATGTGGCAAAGAATATATAGCACAATCATATGTAACAGAATATACAACATACGCATGTGAGAGGCATATATACAGAGCATGACAGAGAATACACCACTTGAAGCATGTGACAAAGAATATACCACTTAAAGCATATGACAAAGAATATACCACTTGAAGCGCATAACAAAGAATATATCACTTGAAGCGCATGACAAAGAATATACTATTTGAAGCATGCAATGAAGAATATATGACTTGATGCGAGGAATATACAACTTAAAGCAACGAATATAAAGCTTGAAGAAAAGAGTATACAACTTGAAGAAGAGAATATATAACTTGAAGTATGTGACATAAAGAGTAGAAGTTGGAGTATTGGAGAACTGGTAATTGTAATGACCCGGCTGGTCGTTTTGAGAGTATTAGCCTCGAACCTCTATTTATTGTTCCCTCTATTTCATTTTGTGGTTACATAACTTGCCGGAAGGATTTGTTTTTGGTTTCGCAGTGAAATGGGACACATAGTCCCTAAATTGGGAGTTTAAGTTCTAGGAATTTACCATAGTTTGAATTGTGTGATGATGACTCCGGAATAAAGTTTCGGCAGTTCCAATAGCTCTGTAGGGTGATTGTGGTCTTAGGATCGTGTTTGGATATTGAATTGATTGGTCATTTTAGCGTCAATTGGCGAAAGTTAGAAAATTAGATTATTTTTGGCATGTTTGACCGGGAGTGGACTTTTTGATATCGGGTTCGGTTTCCGATTCTGGAAGTTGGAGTAGGTCCATAATGTCAATTTATGACTTGTGTGCAAAATTTGAGGTCAATCGGACTTGATTAGTAGGTTTCGGTATCAGATGTAGAAGTTTGATGTTTTAAAGTTCATTAGGCTTGAATCGATGCACAATTTGTATGGTGTTTTAGGACTGGTTAGTACATTTGGTTGAGGTCCTAGGGGCCTTGGGTTTTTCATAATGGTTAACAGATCAATTTTAACTTCTGAGAATGGCTAAAGTGCACCAGATCTGGTGTAACGGCACCTACACAAGATTGACCACAAGTGCGAGCTCGTAGAAGCGAACATTTGGGCGCAGATGCGGGGCTGGATGAAATGGCCTATGGTCGCCGGTGCGGTGTGAAGGCTGCAGAAGTGGAGTCTCTTATGCGGAAGAGTGATCGCAGAAACGGATGAGTGCTTTGGAGGCCTGTCCGCAGAAGCGGGCTTTGAACCGTAGAAGCTGTAGTTGGCAAGAAAACTGGGAACGAAGGAGCGTCTTGGAGGTTTGCAGAAGCAAGTCGGCATATGCGGAGTAAGGGGACGCAGGAGCGGAAGAAGTCGCAGATGTAGGTGAGTGGTCGCTTTTGTGACGTCGCAGAAGCGGTCAAGTTTCCGCATAAGCGGAAGTGCTGGCAGAACACTTAAAAACAAGTGTTCGCGATTTTGCTTCATTTTAAACATTTTGAGCTCGGGTTGTCGATTTTTTAGAGCATTTTCGAGGTATTTCTCGAGGTAAGTCTCTTGTACTCATTATTGATCAATAATCTTGTTTCCCCATTGATTTTCCACCTAGTTTGTATATATTTAAGGTGGAATTTGGGAGTTTGAGGCTAGGGATTTGGAGAGTTTATTTTGGGATTGTAGTGGCGACTTGGTGTCGGATTTTGGTAAAATTGGTATGGATGGACTCGTGGTCGAATGGGTATTCGGATTTTGTTACTTTTACCCAATATCGAAACGTGGGCCTTGGTCGACATCTTGGATCGAGTTTCAATTCTTTGTTGAAGTTGCAGTTTCATTATTTAAATTAGTTTCTTGTAGTTACATTTATAGAATGTAATTTTTTTGGATAGATACGAGCAAATCAGAGTTAGAATGTCAAGGGAAAGGCATTATTATCGATTGATTGAGCGAGATTTGAGGTAAGTGACTTGTCTAACCTTGTTTAGGGGAACCTCCCCTTAGGATTTGGTATTGTTTTAATAATTAGGGATATGTGAGCGCCGTGTATGCTTGGTGACGCGTGCATACACAGGCTAGATGTCGAAATTTCGATTCTTGCTGAGTGGTCTTCTTTTAAATTCCTTAACTGAGTTGCCTTAGCATGTGTAGCTGTCATGTTTAGCCTAGTATCGCATTTCTACGTGTCTTAACTTTTACTTGAAATTTTTGCAGCATGCTTAGTTGAATTACTTGCCTCCGTGATCTTGTATTCAGTATTTAACCGTATGATTCCTTGCTGTAAATTTGTTGTTCCATAGGTTACTTAGTTGTGTATTTGTTTTTGGGACTACGAGGCGGTACCTCGGGAGATCCCCCTGTTGCATATTTACTTTTAAGACTACGAGGCGGTACCTCGGGAGATCCCCTATTGCATATTTACTTTTGGGACTATAAGGCGGTACCTCGGGAGATCCCCCTGTTGCATATTTAATTTTGGGACTACGAGGTGGTACCTCGGGAGATCCCCCTATTGTATATTTACATTTGGGACTACGAGGCGATACCTCGGGAGTGCCCCTGTTGTTTACCTCTTTTTTGTTGTGTTGTTACCTTTCTAAAAATTTTCGTTGTTCATTTCTCAGTCATTTCATTGTATTATTATATTTACTACCTTATTTCCTTTTATTCAAGTAGGGCCCTAACCTGACCTCGTCCCTATTCTACTGAGGTTAGTTTGGCACTTACTGGGTACTGTTGTGGTGTACTCAACTTACACTTCTGCACATCTGTTTGTGCAGATCCAGGTTTTTCCTACCAAGCAAGATATCAGTGAACTGGTCCGTACATGGAGACTTCAAGGTATATCTGCCAGCATCCGCATACCTCGGAGTCCCCTCCCCCCCATCCTTATTATGTTGTTTTCCTTATTCTCTTTGTACTCTTATGTATAGAGACACTTAGTATTTTCTCTTAGAAGCTTGTGACTTATTTCTATTGGGTTTTGGGAGTTGTAATTATTTGAATCGCAGTTTCTATTTATATATCATGTGTTGAGATTTGAGTTCAGTTACATATTTTTTTATTATGCAAATTGTTAGGCTTACCTAGTCGCAATGACTAGGTGCCATCACGACATCCTATGAAGGGAAATTAGGGCCGTGACAAGTTGGTAACGGAGCTCTACGTTCATAGGTGTTATGGTCACAAGTAGTTTTAGTAGAGTCGAGCCAAATTTCTGAGCATGTTCAGTAACTGGCTCGTGCATGATCGATACCACTTGCCCCTGGAGTTGGATTTAGCATGGCCTTGGAGTTGGAGATGGACATCGCATACCAGCAGTGAATATTGGAGGGTATGTTGACTGGGGAGAGAGAGGAGAGAGAGGCCAAGAGGTCTCGAGAGTCTGGAACATATAGTAGTACTTGTGCACCGACCTGCAGCTAGTCAGGGCAGCTAATCATGGTTTTATACTTATATGAAAGTTTGGAAGTGAATTGGTGATGTGCCGGGTAATTTCAGCACATTTTGATACTATTTGCTTAAAGTTTAACTTGTTTACTTGCTAATTCTCATGGTACTTATGTAATTTTAGTGTATTTGCAGAATAACAAGTGTCAGGAACCAGAAGAACAGAAAAGAGTTCAAAAAGTTAGCTGAAGACAATAAGAGAAGTTAAAAGCATCACGAGTACAAGTATGTGGTTGCAAACTGAAAATGCAACTGCATATTCCACAGGCAGATCGCATTTCAGGACAGAACTCTAGGCCAATCTTCATGTCGAGAATGCAGTCGCAAATGCGACCGCAAAACAGGAATGACCGCAAAATAGCCAGGTGCAATCGCAAACACAAACAGAGTTTTGGGTGAGAATCAGAGTGGAGAATGCGATCGCATATCGCGATCGCATAATCAACATGCGAACCGCGAATCAAAACGCGATGAGAGCAAAATTTTCTGGTGGAGTTTGCGACGGACGATGATGATTTGCGGTCCACATTTCTGTTCTGCGACAGAAATGCGGTCCGCGTTATTTCTACAAGGGCAAATATGACCGACATTCGCCTCGGATTTTGGGCCTCTATAAATAGGTTTTCTAGGGTTTTGTGAAGGGAGCCTTGTTAGAACATAGAGTACAAAGTATGGCAATTGACTATTTTGAATTCTTAGAAGCTTTTGGGGATCAAATACCTTCTATTTTTGTAAGATGATATCAATTACTCTTCATTGTTCTTTAATTATCAGCATGTGTACCTAAATTCAAACGCTGAGGTTGTGAACCCTAGATGGGTAGAATGTTGTTGAGATCTTGATATTGAATCCAATTCCGAAGGAATCTTGATATTTATTTATTTCTTGTCCTTTAATTAATCGTTAGTGGTTGCAAACATTAACGAATGCCAATTAACTCTAACTTATCCAAATATTGGGAAATATTGGGTAGTAAATTAAACATCAATTGCATATCAAGAAAGGAATTCAATATTAATATCAAGAACATTCTACTACATTAAGGGGGACACAACCTTGGTCTCTTACATTCATATTCTTAACATTCACACTATAAAAATTAGTTTTCAGTTTTCGTTTTTTACTATATTCAACACTTCTTTATTCTATTTGACGTACTTGATAGAATTATGACTTAGTCAAGTATTGCATTAATTAGACAATAGTTTCACACCTATTCCCTGTGGGATTTGACCCCAACCTTGTTGGGTTACTATATTTGACATCGATCGCTTACACTATTATTAAGGTGTAATTTGAGCGAATCAATTGGGCCTACATCGTAGCAAGGAATCAAAGGAGAGTAAGTTGGGAAACAAGAAATATAGGAAAGATGAATCTGGGGGGGCTCGTCTGAACTCGAGCGCCGCATGGGTTTGAACGAGCAAAGACCCCAGTCATTTCAACAAAATAGTGAAGTATTGCCCCAGTGCGCGAACATGAATGAGAGCTCGTCCATGTCCGCGCGATGCACGAGGATGGACAAGCTAGGCCTGAAGCCTTTATAATGAGCATTTCAGTAGCTCATTTCTTCCACTCCTCTTAGCCGATTCTTGGAGCTCCTCTCCACTCTCTCAAGATCCCCAACTCCTCCCATCTTAAACGTGATTAATCCTAACTAGTTTGATGTTTCATTCCATCAATTCCACCAAAAACTAACAAAATCCACCATGCAATCATTAGATTTTCAAGGAATCTTCCCAAGAGCTCAAGTAAGGACTTTGCAAGATTCACCCCCAATGGTAATTCCATCTCCTTGGACTTGCATGCACGACTTAATAATGAATATATGAGTAGCAATTTAGAGCTAGAACTTATTGCATAGGGATTGGAAGCCATAGCTTCACCAATTGGAATTTTTAAATTGTAAAGAATGAAAAGTGATTTATTTGATGAATTGGTTGGTTGGGGATGGATGATAAGACATGAATACGTTATTGGAGGTCCTAAAGTATTAAAGGCTGGTTGTAATATGAATTGGTGGGGAACAGAGTGGGTATTGGATAAAGAAATATCATCAATGAAGGATGTACAGAAATGTGCACACTCAATGTTTGAAAAATGCCTAAGTGGGCTGAATGCTATGAACCCCCTTCCTAATGATGGTCCAATTTGACCATGTTTCTATAGATTGACGTTGCCAAGGGTAGTGGAACATTGTAACAACTCCAATGAAAGCTCAATCGAGGTTTGTTGGCTAATCTTCTCTTTAAGAATTGACCCCCACAATGGCCTTATAAGTCCCATGTTGCTCATTGTAAATTGATTATTCCGAACAAGCCTTGTGTCAAAAGATTTATGCGTTCAAACTGTATTCCAAACGTTCTTCTTTGTTGAGTTACTATTTGAGAAGGTGATTAAACATGGGCTGTGTGTTAGTATGTTATGATTTGAAGCGTGATTCTAACGAAAACTAGCATGTTGAATTGTGTAAGAAATCACATGTGTCTAAGACCCTTAATTTGGTTAGTTGTTTAAATGTGTATCTAAAGTCTTGAATTAAAATTCCTTGTTGTTGATAATCTATAAGGAAGCTTGAAAGTGAAATAAGGGGGTTGGAGATGAAAAGTGTGGCCACCGTGCCAATAATGAGACTTAGACTTGTGCTCCGACGTGGCTGTTTAAACTAATGCTACGCTTTGTAAGTGTTTCCAATGTATATATATATATATATATTCATGAGTTGAAATTGTGTATTTGCCTTTTTGGGAAAGGTATTTCAAGATTAAATGATGTGTTACTCGTTTATGCTTCTAACTTGTGCTTGATTGCCAACCATTTTACTCAATTTCTTGGAAAGGAATTCATTGTGTTTAAAGTCTTCATTGCTAATAAACTTAGAGTTGTGATTTACGGCATATTCTATATATTGATGTTTGATGGTGATCCTTGAAAGTAAAGAAAAGAAAGTGCGGAATATGAAATATGGCCGATGTGCCATGAATAAAGAATCTTGTGAATGGCCTAAAGAGCCAAGGAATATTGTGGTTGTGAGTGGTTGAAAATACTAATGAAGGTTTATGCAATGTGAAAGACGATGAGGTGAATACATTTGTAATTATATTACCTTTGTGTGCAAAAACATAAATATTTTTTGGAGTATTATTAGCAAACCGAGGAAGGGTGGGTCATAAGGCCCACACCCGAAACTACACGTGCCGGTGTAGGGGTGGATTGTGATGGTCTGTTATTATTCCCCTTATTTGAGATGAAATTGATATTAGCTTTAATTGGAAATTCAACCCACACAGCATATGTGGGGAGGCGGCCTAGCTGATCGGATGGAGATTGGACGCCATGTTGCGCACATGGTGGTACTACACTTGGTAACACCTTTCTTTCGCATCACATGTCAAACCACATTGCCCAGTCAATCGAGCCTGATCGGACTCCGTGCTAAAACACGATGGTATATCGGTGCTAGTAATCTCCAACCAAAAATATATATACTATTTTCATATTTTGAAAATTGGTATATTTTAACTGGCATTTTGATATTGTTGATTGTGACTTACTGTTTATATGGGCTCCCTTTCTTATGTTGGCATTCTATTTTGAAAGTGGACAATTAACTTTACATACTAGTACTATTCCATATGTACTAACGTTCCTTTTGCCGAGGGCGCTGCATCTTCAATGGATGCAGTTGGTTTCGACTCTCGTTAGCAGCTACTCTCTATTCAGCAGATTTTGGTGGGCCCTACTCTGTTCCGGGCTTCATGTCATTTGACATAGTACGTTACATTTTGAGGTATAGCCAGGGTCATTTCGTCGGCACATCCATACTATTCTTCTGTTGTACGTAGAGGCTCCGTAGCCAGGTTGTGGGTGGCATATGATGTTTGGAATTAAACTAGTGAGTGTTGGTATTCAGGCGAACATGTTCTCATCATATCAGTAAACTTGTTATATTTTGGAAATCATAAATGGATATCCTTTAGTAATTGAAATTATTATGGAACACTTGACTCTTCTCATGTCTATCACCTGTACTGATTCTTATATTATTAATGGGCAAGGATGGGTAGAAGGATGTCTCAGTTGAGCGGCGGTCACGCTCCCCGAGGTCGAGGCGTGACAGTCATCTTATTTTTTCCCCGTATTTGGGTGTATCCCGTGATTCTCTGAGTTCTCCTGTATATGTGTCTACACCCTTGGGTGATTCTATTGTTATTGACTGTGTGTATCGGTCGTGTTTGATTGTTCTTAGTGGTTTTGAGACTAGAGCCGATTTAATATTGCTCAGTATGGTGGATTTTGATGTGATTTTGGGCATGGACTGGTTGTCGCCCTATCAAGCTATCCTTGATTGTCACGCAAAGACAGTGACGTTGGCTATGCTAGGTTTACCGTGGCTAGAGTGGAGAGGTACCTTAGATCATGTTCCTAGCAGGGTTGTCTCATTTCTTAAGGCTCAGCAAATGGTTGAGAAGGGGTGTGATGCGTATATGGCCTATGTGAGGGATGTTAGTGTTGATACTCCTACCAACGAGTTAGTTCAGATAGAGAGGGACTCTTCAGATGTATTTCGGGCGGATCTTTCGGGCATGCCGCCCAACAGGGATATTGACTTTGGCGTTGATTTGTTACTGGGCACTCAGCCCATTTCTATTCCACCTTATAGTGTGGCTCTAGCAGAGTTGAAAGAATTAAAGAAACAATTGCAAGAGTTGCTCGATAAGGGCTTCATTCAGCCTAGTGTGTTGCCTTGGGGTGCTCCTATCTTGTTTGTAAAGAAGAAGGATGGTTCTATGCGAATGTGTATTGATTATCGCAGTTGAACAAGGTTACAGTGAAGAACAAGTATCCATTGCCACGTATTAATGACCTATTTCATCAGCTTGAGGGTGCCAGATTGTTCTCCAAAGTCGACTTGCGTTCAGGCTATCATCAGTTGAAGATTCGGGAGCCAGATATATTGAAGACTACTTTCAGGACTCGATATGATCATTACGAGTTCCTTGTGATGTCTTTTGGGCTGACCAATGCCCCAGTAGCATTAATGCACTTGATGAACAGTGTATTTTAGCCTTATCTTGACTCTTTCGACTTTGTGCTTATTGATGACATTCTGGTATACTCCCGCAATGGGGAGGATCATGAGCAGCACATGAGGACTGTGCTTCAGACCTTGAGGGAAAAGATGTTATATGCAAAAATTTTGAAGTGTGAATTCTGGCTAGATTCAGTGGCATATTTTGGTCATGTAGTATCGAGTGAGGGGATCAAGGTAAACTTGAAGAAGATTGAAGCAATGCAGATTTGGCCCAGACCATCCTCAGCTATAGAGATCCAGAGTTTTCTTGGCTTGACGAGGTATTTACATTTGGGATTACGAGGAGATACCTCCGGAGCGCCCCTGTTGTTTACCTCTTTTTCCTGTGCTGTTACCTTTCCGAAATTTTTTGTTGTTCATTTCTCAGTCATTTCATTGTATTATTATATTTTTTGCCTCATTCCCTTTTATTTAGGTAGCGCCCTGACCTGACCTCGTTACTACTCTACCGAGGTTAGGCTTGGCACTTACTAGGTACCGTTGTGGTGTACTCATACTATACTTTTGCATATCTTTTTGTGCAGATCCAGGTTTTTTCCATCAAGCCAGATACAAGTGAGCTGGACCATACATGAAGACTTCAAGGTATATCTGCCAGCGTCCGTGGACCTCGGAGTTCCCCCTCTATCCTTATTATGTTGTTTTCCTTCTTTTATTTAAACTCGGATGTATAAGACACTTAGTATTTCTCTTAGAAGCTTCTGACTTATTTCTACCGGGTTTTGGGAGTTGTAATTATTTGAATCGCAGTTTCTATTTCTAAATCATGAGTTGAGATTTGAGTTTAGTTTTATATACAATTATTCCGCAAGTTGTTAGGCTTACCTAGTGGCAAAGACTAGGTGCTATCACGATATCATACGGAGGGAAATTTGGGCTGTGATAGTAATCCCTCAAGTAATTGATCAAGTACGTTATGGTTAGAACCTGAAGTATTCCCAACAGAGACGCTATGTTGTTGCACCCTATTTTGAACAAGTCAAAATAATGTGCAACTTATAGTACTCTACAAGGTTAATTTGGAGTTTAGAGTCGCCACCTAATATGTAAGGTATACTAGGACACCTATACTACACTACATGATGTACACTAAATTATGGTCTGCGAAACCTTTGAGATTCTAGGTAAAGGTTCAAGTTATCTCAAGGGAAAGATGTAAGGCATCCCTCGAGAACCATAAAATATGGTTCTGGTGGACTCGATCAACTAAGGGAAGGATTTAGTTAAGAACAATTAATTTAAATATTTACAAAGAATTATGAAAGTGATTTGAAAAGATAGACTCAACATGAATGTCACATGGTAAAATATAAGTATCTACGTATAATAAAATATGTATGAAGAGTGTGGATGAAGTACATAAAAAAATATATTTTTGATAATTTATGTACAAAATATGTAGCGACAAACAAAGTATTTTTAAATTAATATAATGAATGTAATAAAAGAATACACTTGAAAATATTTGATTCACGTACAAGGTCATAGGTAAATCGAATAAGATACCAAAAAAAGACATGCTTAAAATAATTGATTAAAATGAGAAGAAAGAAGAATTATGTTTACAAATTATCATATGAATGACTAATGACTTTAAATGACTTATTTTACAAATGAAAATATATAAAAAAGTTACCAAAGGAATGAATATAAATAAAATATTGAAAGAAGTAGAGAGTTATACATTATACAATCATGTATTCTAAAATTGGATAATTTTGATGAGATGTAAAGACAACTTACAATTGAAGCTATCATGCCAAACCACACACAAAATCTATTACTTTAAGAGTGAGAAGGAAAAGAATCTAATATCTCACATGATTATGTTATGCTAAATTTGTTCTAAAGTCATACTTAATCGAATGTGAGTTAACAAAATACCATTGACAAGTAAGTTGTTGCAACAAGCATGCTAGTGTAAGTTATTTACTTTAGGGAAGGATTATGTCATACTATTATCTATGTCCATGACTAATTAATTAGCTAAGTGTACACCTAATAGATTAACCATATTATAGAATATATTCAACAACCTAGATATATATATATATATATATATATATATATATATATATATATGCACAAACTTTACGAATTACGTATCGCACAATATCGTAGTTTAATGCGATTATTAACTATATGCGCTTCACCCTAAGTGTTTAGCGAATAGATAATATAGAAAAAAAGCAAGCTAGGACTTTACTATGTTTTGTATTTTTAGTACATATGAGAACGGGAAGTACGAAGCCGGAAATTTCAAGGGGTTCGTCCTCATCTCCAAGCGTCATCTTTCCAAAGCGTTTCGTATAAAGTACCTCGCAAGATAAGAGAAATGAAATTGTTAGCGAAATAATGTAACGTAAAAGATAAACTAATAAAGTGACACGTTTTGAAATTGTTTTGTTTAAAAATGTTTTGGGAAAATTGCTCTTGAAAATAATTTGAGAATGTTTTTGTTTTTGAAAGATTGTTTGAAAAAATATTCTTGGAAAAGGTTTTTGGAAAATGGTTTTAAAATATTATAGGAGCCTTGGATTATGATTTCAATTTTCGTCTAGACATAAGAATAGGAACCACCTTGGTTGCGACTATGGTAGCTAATCGTGTCTCCTTCTTAATGGCTATTGGTTCGTCGTTCTCGTCTTTTTCCTTTCCGATATTTATCGTCATCGCCTCTTTATTTCGGACTGGTTTGGAGGGTCATTCAGGGTGTCAGGGCCTCAAAATATTATTCTCATCGGCCTTAATCTCGTGTAGTATTTTTTGAAATTAGACAATAAGAGATATCCCGTCCAAACTCTTTTAGGGATGTCAACCAACATTGTCCAAAAAGCAATGGACTCGATCAAAAACTTCAACAACATAGCCGCAATAGAAACAACAAATCTAGGCAGCCGGCAAAATTCATATGGACCACTGCAAACACAGGAAAGTTAGCAAATCTTTCAACCAACGGTGCAATATACGACAACCAAGAGGTCCTAGGCCATTCAAAAAAATACAAAACACGATAAACTCAGAAAAAGTGAACAAGATCGCTGGAAATGTTTTCCAGACAAAAATCCGTCAAGGTATATCATCCGTAAGCCCCTGTTAGCAACCAAAGTCTGAAACATGGAGTAAATATAAAACTAAAATAGTAAATAACATCAGATGAATGAGATAACCATTGCAAAATAGTAATGGTCGCCGGAAAATGCTAGCTTGCTGGAAAGCTAAGCTCGGCCAGATTCCAGCCAGATTCCGGCCAGATCTGATGTAGTTTCCGTTCACTGTGAATAAACCAACCGACAACATAAAGATGCTAAGAAAAATGGATAGCAGCCGAAAAAATCCACCGATCATTGGCACAAAATCACCGGCGGCGACTCACACTATCTTTCAGATCTGGAGTCAACATTTCCGGCAACATAGTGGCAAATAGATGGAGAAACAGATGGCAAAAGAAATAGGGAGTCTGGTCTGAACCATCGTCGGCCATATTTGCGTTGATTGTGAACTCGGGGTGAGAAGAATGAGGAGGAGAGCATTGATTGTCGTGGGTGATCGCCAACTATGGTGTTTTGCCTGCAAATCTGCCGGAGGCAGCATCCCGAGAGAGAGGATCTTCAAAGGGGGCGGCTGCTCTCTCAATTTTGAGAGATAAAATGAGAGACCACAAAAACTAGGGTTCCACTATTATTAAAAGTCTGATGTATATGAGTATCTCTCCCTAATGTGTAGTGTGTGAATATTTTATATAGTGGGTGTGTTTGTAAAAAAAATATGTGGCCATTATTTGATGAAATATAAAAGAAAAATATAGAGTAAAAATATGTGGTTAAGAAATAAAGAAAGTCACATCACATCAAGTCACATCAAAATGTCAAGTCACATCCAGATATCTTGTCACATCGAGAGTGTTCTCGCATATGATGTGGATGAAACATTATGTTGGACTAGACTTGATATGTATTTAAAGTAAACTCTATTGGCTTCCTGTAATTAATGGAGGGTCAAAATTGAGCATCAACGGATACGACGTTGGAGCAAAGAGATGTTCGCGTTTTTGCGAGACTACGCAAGCAGCTCTAGTTGGGACCCACTTGTGACGATCACCGACCTTACTTCTTTTAAAAGATGTTGCAGCCTCATTTCAGGTCATTTGTCACCCAAAATTCATCCACAAAATGTCATAGTAAAAACTCTCATAGATAACCGATATGAATAACTACAACTCGAATAAAAAATTTCCAAAATCCGGGTGTCACTAAGTACATGAGCTACTAATTGTCAGTACAGTCAAACTTTTAATACAATTGTCTAGAAAGATAGAACAATACTAAACAAACTGAAAATAAGGAGAGTCGAGGTATGCGGACGCCAGAGTAGCTACCTCAAAAGTCTCCAAACAGATGAAGCTCCATTTCTAGCAACGGCCATGTCTGCACGCACCTATATCTGCACAAGAAGTGCAGAGAGTAGTATGAGTACAACCGACATAATGTACTCAATAAGTAACATGACTAACCTTGGGCTGAAAGCACTGACGAGCTCATAAAGGTACAGTCCAAATGCATATAATAACAGTACAAATATGACAGGAAGATGACAGTAATAACTTAGAGGAAATCTCATAATCTGTTAGTAGATAGTACAGCAATGTAGACATGATGTCAAGTTTTTAACAACCTGAGCTCAACCCGGATAAAATATGCCAAGTATGACTAATATGAGGTATGTTACATCTCGATATCTACATGTCAAATATGCATGTCCATTGTAATGCAATACAGTGATAAAGTCATATACTCATACTCTGAGAGTATTCAACCTCATTCAGCACGCTCAATCACAGCACTCCAATTCACTCAGCACTCATCAGTACTTGCGCTCACAGTTGGCATGTCAGACTCGGGAGGGGGCGGATCCTGCCTAAGCGTTAATATAAGCCAACATGGCATGCTATAGCGTGTAGCCTGATCCCATTATAAATCAATAAACCCTGATGCAGCGTGCAACCCTATCCCGTAATCATCACTCACAATCAGGCCTTCGACCCACTTAGTCATCAATCTCTTCAGTCTATCAGGCACACAAATTTCATGTCAATCAGCCCAAACAGTGATACATAATGCAACAATAAATATGATATGCAAATGATGAATATGACTGAGTACATAGTTGCAATTTAAGAAAATAACTCAACAGCAAAAATGACCTCAGTGGGTCCCAACAGATTAAGCATATAGCCTAAACATGATTTCTAAAATGGATTGCAGCTCAATTGCTCTAACACGTAGGTATTTCATGAATAGAAACAAGTTTTAATAACTACACAGTACCACGGAAACAACAGAGTCACAGTTATTACAGTTCACACCCACACGTCCGTCACCTAACATATGTGTCACCTCAGTACTAGCCACATAAAACGTATTTCAGGGATCCATACCCTTATAAACAAGTTTAGAAGTGTTACTTACCTCAAACCGTGCAAGCCTATATACCAACAAGCCTTTACCTCGCGAATCGGCTTCCGAACGACTCAAATCTAGCCACAAACAACTTAATAAAATAAATGCAAGCTATAGGAATCAATTCCATTCGATAAAGCTAAGTTCTTTAACAAAAGTCATAACGTCAATTTAGAATCACTTACCCCAATCAACTCCTTCAAATTCCCTCCAAGAATTGCCCAAATCCGAGGTCTCTATCTCAAAATATGAAAAATGGGTTCAAACCCTCGATTTTGAAATAAATATATGTTGCCCAGATGCCCTTCCTCTCGAACGCGGAAAGTGCCTGAAGCTTATGAAACTGCTCTTTCAATTTCTTCAACTCTGCTGGCTCCATACGATACGAAGGAATAGAAATGGGCTAGTGCCCGACACCAAGTCATTACCAAAATCAATATCCTTGTCGGGTGGCTTGCCCTGCAGGTCTGCAGGAAACACATCTGGAATGTCTTGCACTACCGAAACAAAATCATTGGTAGGAGTATCAGCAGCAACATCCCTCACAAAATCCAAATATGACAAACACCTCTTCCGAACCATCTGTTGGGCCTTCATATATGAATTACCCTACTGGGAACATAGTCCAGAGAACCTCTCCACTCTATCTTAGGTAACCCCGGCATGATCTTAGCATGACCATCTAGAATAGCATGACATAGGGACAACCAATCCTTGCCTAGAATCATGTCAAAATCAACCATACTAAGCAATAAGAGATCAACTATTGTCTCCAATCCCTCAATTGTCACCATACACTACCGATATACACGGTCCACAATAATTGAATCGCCCTATGGCGTAGATACATGAACAGGTGAAACTAAGAACTCATGGGGCATACCCAAATAATGAGTAAAATAGGATGATACATATGAATAAGTGGAACCAGGGTCAAATAATGTGGAAGCATCAACGGCCTTTAGCCTGGCAGGGATAGCATAGTCGAACCTGACCGCCGCCTGATCGACCTCCCCCTCTAGGGCGACCTCTAGCTGTCTGAGCCCCATCCAGAGCTAGATGAGCAAGTGGTGAAGTAACTAGTGCAGAAGTCATAACCTGATCCCTCTACTGAATTGGACCTCCAAAACGATGGGGACACTGCCTCCACATATGTCCAAACTCACCGTACTCAAAACAACTACATCCTCCAATGGTGGTGGAGACTGAATTGGACCCCGAGAACTAGAATAGCTACTAGAAGGACCTGGTACAGATGAACCCTGCATTGATGGAGCGCGAGATGAACTCCTAGCTGGGAGGGCACTGAGAGATGACTAACCCGGACGAGCCATTTGAGGCGGGCCTATAAAGACAACCCCTGTTGTGGTATGACTGCCCACCAAAAGAAACACCGCCGAAACCACCCAAACCAAGAGGCCTCTTAGCCTCCCTCTCCTCACGCTCCTGACTACACACTTGGTCTAGCCGCCTAGAAATATCAACCACCTCATCAAACCTACCCCCTGATGCAATCTCCCGAGTCATGACGAAGCGTAGTCCATAGTTGAGGCCATCAATGAACCTCCTAATCCTCTGCCTCTTTGTGGGAAAAAACTAGATCGCATGACGAGCCAACTTTGAATATCTTATCTCATACTGAGTCACGGACATACCCTCCCGGCGTAGCTACTCAAACTACTTACATAACCCCTCCCTGCAGGTCTGTGGAAAAACCTTCTTTAGAAGTGAATTGAGAACTCATGGCACGTAAGTGTGCAGCGCCAACTAGCCTGCGTAAGACATGGGCCTCCCACCATCTTAAGGATGCCCCTGAAAAGTAGTAAATGAGACTCCATTAGTCTCCAAAATACCCGTTGTGCAAAGAATTCGCTAGCACCTGTCTAAGAAGACTTGAGCATCCTCTGACTAAGCCTCACTGAATGATGAAGGCCTAAGCCTACCAAACCGCTCTAGCATTTTATGCTCATCGTCACTACACGATGGACCCACCTAGGCCTGAGCAACTGCAATCGGCTGGGCTGGTAGTACCTTCGGTGTCTGAAGTCCTAGAACCACCTGCTTTGGAGTACGGGCAGTGGGATATTGAGCACCTCCCATGGCCTGAGAAGTAGCTGGTGCAGCCTGAACTAAAACTATCTGAGCAAGGCTAGTGCATACAGTCAATATTTTGGCCAAAGCCTCCTAAAGGCCTGGAATACAATGGGCACAGCTGATTTTTGAGCTGGTCCCACCGGCTGAACCACATCTAGAATCTGCTCCGGAGCTGGAGCAATTGGTAGCTCCACAGGTGCTGCTCTAGGTACTATACGAGCTGCACCTCAGCCTCCACCACAGCCCTGGCCTCTTGCAGCCCTAGATGGTAGTACTGGTGGCCGTCCGCTCGATCCGGTAGCATGTGTCTTCACCATCTGTGAAAGAATAGAATAATAAAATTTTAGTTTCCGGAATCAACAAATCCGCGCAAGAAGAATATAAGAAAGTGAAGTATTCCAAACGATTCGGTAGCCACTCAAAGATAGTACAAACATCTCTGTACCGATTCGCAAGACTCTACTAAAGCTGCTCATGACTCGTGGATTTATGTAACCTAGGGTCTGATACCAACTGCTACGACCCAAATCTCAACACATCGTGATGGCGCCTATCACAAGCTGAAAACCAAAAATAACTACGCATTTTTAAATTGATAATGTGATGAAAACAATTTTAACAGCAAAAACTCTCATAAATAACCTATATGAATAATTGCGACTCGAATACAAAATTCTCAAAATTCGGGTGTCATTGAGTACATGAGCTACTAAATATCAACATAGTCAAACTTCTAGTTCAACTGTCTAAAAAGATAGAACAGTGCCAAATAAACTGAAAAGAAGGAGAATCAAGGTCTGCGGACGCCAAAGCAGCTACCTCAAAAGTCTCCAAATAGATGAAACTCCAAGTCTAGAAACCACCGTGTCCGGATGCACCTAGACCTGTATACGAAGTGCAGAGTGTAGTGTGAGTACAACCTACCCAATGTACTCAATAAGTAACAAGACTAACCTTGGGCTGAAAGCAGTGACGAGCTAATAAAGGTACAGTCCAAATGCAAATAATAAAAGTACAAATATAATAGGAAGATGGCAGTAGTAACTTACAAAAAATCTCATAATCAGTTTGTAGATAGTACAGAAATGTAGACATTCTTTCAAGTTTTTAACAGCTTGAGCTCAACCCAGATAAAATATGCCAAGTATGACTCTTATGAGGCATGTTATATCTCGAAAATATCATGTCAAATATGCAAGTCAACTATAATGCAACACAGTGATAAAGTCGTATACTCATACTCTTGGAGTATTCAACCTCACTTAACACGCTAAATCACTCAGCACTCCCAATCACTCAGCACTCCCAATCACTCAACACTCGCACTCGGCACTCGCACTCATTGGTACCTGCTCTCGTTGATGGTATGTTAGTCTCCGGAGGGGCGGATCCTGCCCAAGCGCTAATATAAGCCAACATAGTATGACGTGGTGTGCAGCAAGATCCTATCATGAATCAATAAAGTTTGGTGCGGCATGCAGCCCGATCCCATAATCATCACTCACAATCTAGCCCTCGGCCTCACTCACTTATCAGTCTCTCCAGTCTCTGCATGTCAGTAAGCCCAAACAATGATACGTGACGTAGCAATAGTGATAACAGAGATTGAGGTATAATATGCAAATGATGAATGTGACTAAGCACATAATTGCAATTTAAGCAAATAACTCAACAGCATAAATGACCTCAGTGGGTCCCAACAGATTAAGCATATAGCCTAAACATAATTTCTAACATGGATTGTAACTCAATTACTCTAACACGCAGGGATTTCATAAATAACAACAAGGTTTGATAACTACAAGTACCAGGGAAAGAACCGAGTCACAGTTACCATGGTGCACGCCCACACGCCCGTCACCTAGCATGTGCGTCCCCTCAATACCAACCACATAACACGTATTTCAGGGATTCATACCCTCAGAACCACGTTTAGAAGTTTTACTTAACTCAAACCGCGCAAACCTCTACTCCAACAAGCCCTTGCCTCGCGAATCGGCCCCCGAACGACTCAAATCTAGCCATAAACAACTTTATACAATCAGTACAAGCTATAGGAATCAATTCCATTTGACAAAGCTAAGTTCTTTAACAAAGTCAAAAAGTCAACCCAAAAAGTCAACCCCAGGCACACATCTCAGAATCCAATAAAATTTACCACAATCGAACACCCATTCAACAACGAGTCATATCATACCAAAATTATTGAATTCCGATCTCAACTCGACCTTCAAATCCTCAAATCATAGTCTATGTAGTTTCACAAAGTTTCCCCAATGATAGATTCATGTGTAACGATCAAATCCGAGTTAGAATCACTTACACCAATTTACTCTTTAAAAATCCCTCCAAGAATCGCCCAAATCCGAGGTCTCTAGCTCAAAATATGAAAAATGGGTTCAAACCCTCGATTTTGAAATAAATATCTGACGCCCAGATGCTCTTCTTCGCGAACGCGGAGAGTGCCTCGCGTTCGCGAAGCACAAATATCAACCGCCAAAAAATTCTCTTACGCAAATGCGAAGGCTCCCTCGTGAATGCGGGGGTTCACAGTGCTCCGCCTACGCAAACACATCCCCCTGACCGCGAAAGCGAAATCTTAAGGCCTGGTGCCCAAGCCGGCCTCATCCTTCTACAATGAACGCGAGCACCCTCTCGCGATCGCCTCGCGAACACATATAAGGAAACTAGACACCAGAAAGTCTGCAGCTCTACAAGGCCAAACTCAATCCGCAATCAACCCGAAACTCATCCAAGACCCCCAAGACCCCATCCAAACATACAAAAACATCCTAAATCATTATACAAACTTAGTCGAGGCCTCAAATCACATCAAACAACATCAAAAACACAAATCACACTCCAATTCAAGCCTAACGAACTAATGGATTTCCAACTTCTATAATCGATGCCAAAACCTATTAAATGAATTCCAATTGACCTCAGATTTTTCACCCAAGTCATAAATGACACAAATGACCTATTCCAACTTCCGGAACTAAAATCCGAGCCTAGTAATAACAAAGTCAACTCTCGGTCAAAATTCTCAACACTCCAAACTTCAGCTTTTCCAACTTTCGCCAATTCAAGCCAAAATCACCTACGGACCTCCATTCCAAAGTCATTTGAACATAAGTCAATATCCGGTCAACTCTTCCAACTTAGGCTTCAAACCTTGGAAACAAGTGTCCCAATTCATTTCGAAACATCCTTGGAACCAAACCAACCACCCTGGCAAGTCACATAACAATAAACGAACACAAAATAAGCAATAAATGGGGGAACGAAGGCTATAATACTCAAAACAATCATCTTCTTGATTGTGCCTAAGGTTAATCTTGTGTTGGTTGCGTTGTTTGAGTGAAAAATCATAAGATAGCACTTAAAAGAACATAGGATATGGTTATCTTTTTTGTTGGACTGTTTTATGGCTACATATATGGTTTGTGGTGGCTGGAAATTATGACAAATAATTTAATAATGTTGTGGCTACAAAAACAAGTGATTGACGATAAGCGTAGAGGTGTTGTGCGTATAGGGATGTTTTGGAAGGCATTTTGTGGATATTTTGAACTAGGAATCATATAGTACATAAAAGTATGATGTTTTGAAGGTTTTAAACTAATTTATGGAATAAAAGTTGGATTCAATTTATGTTTTGTTATTAGTAAAAACGAGCTTGCCGCTCAGTGTGATTGTTAAGATAATCGGAGAAGCTCATATTGGATTATATTGTTGTAGCTATTGTTGGTTATTTTTGTTGTTGTTGGTATGTTGTTGACCCTTAGTGGTCTTTGGAATGTAGTAATAATAGGGGAGTGAATGCCCAAATTTTCCATAAGTTACACGGCTAGCCAAATACAATGGTACGACATTATATGTTGACGAAAATATCATTATACTTGTTGTAGACGCAAGAAATGTGTCGAGCTTGTTTGAGGAATAATGAAGAGATCATACATGTATGTTAACGTAAGGCCCCATAAATTTTACCTAAAACCCGAGGTTCCGTGGTGGCGAGGTAAGCTAATAAGTATGGTGATGGTAGAAATTCATCACGGCGAGCTTGCTCGCCACGGTACAGACTTTTTTTTGGGTCGAACAGTGCGTTAGAGAGCTAAAGGAAAATGTTGGCAGAAAAAGACATTTTTACAGACCACTATGCGGCCGCAGAATCACTCTGCGGGCTGTAAAATGGCCGTAGAGTGAAGCAGAAACTTGAGAAAACTTTTTGGGCCATTATGTGGCCGCATAATTACTTTGCAGGCCGCATATTGCATCGCAGGATTGACATAAGGAATTCGGGGAGGAGATTTTGCGGTCCGCTTTGCCACCGCAAAATCGATATGCGGACCGCAGAATGGCCTCATACCCTGGCAGAGGTGCCTAGTTCCGAAGGGCCATTTTGCGGACCGAAAAAGCATTATGCGGTCGCATATGGGACCGCAGATTCTGTTTAGGAGCTTCATTTTTTTGGTTTTTATAACCCGACCCCATTTTGTTGTATAGACTCTAGGGACTATTTCTTAAGTAAGAACCTGACAGTGAGAAAGTGGTTTAGAGAGGGAGAGAATTCCTCAACCAATTGTTCCTCAATTCTTACTCAAATCTTGGAAGATTAACAAGGAAAACACACTAGGTCTTCATCCTAGAGGTAAGATTCTACACCCTAACCTCCAATTTCGAAATTTAACTAAAAATAGGTAATTAGTAAGGCAATTATTAGTTGTGGGAGTTGTTCCTCTTGCATGCATGTGTTATCAAGGGGTGTAGGAAGATTATTGGGCTAAATATGGTAGATAATGGATGGATGATGGAATCCACCATAGTAGGGCCTTAAAACCTTAATGCACACCTAGTGTTTGATAAAACACTCAAATGAGCTGGAACCATGATCATCTTCCTAATTTTTGGTTCAATTTGTTATAATTCTGAAATAGATCGAAGTTGCTATGATTTCCGAAACATTTTAGAGTTTAAGGAAGCTCAAATGAGGTACGTTGGCTAAACTCCTCCCTTAGAATTGAACCCTACAATGTAATTGTAAGTCCCAAGTTACTCATTATGAATCGATTATTCTGAATAAACTTTGTGTCAAAGGACTTTTGTGTTCAATATGTATTCCAAATGCTCTTGTTAAGTTGTACTACTATTTGGTAATGTGTTCAAAGTATTGGTTGCATAGCTAAATTCTATGGCTTCAAGTTGCATTTCAAATGATAGCTAATGCCAATTGTGTAAGAAATCTCAATGCACTTAAGACTCTTGTTTGCTCATATGTATCCTAGTGTCTTGAACGTAAATGCCTTGCTTTTGGAAATCCATGATGATGGTTGAAAGTGAAAAAGTGAGCACTAAATATAAATTATGAAATACGGCCAACACGCCACAAAAAAGGGGATATTACAATTGTGACCACTAGTGCCAATGAAATAAAAATATGTGAAAAAGGTATAAAATGGGATGATTGATAGAAAAGGATGATGTCTCGGATTAGACGGCCTAGCCGACCGGATCGTGATCGGACGCCATGCCGCACACATAGTTGTGATTGTGTTGGAAATTGAAATTGAAATATTAATCCTAAGGTTTTAAAGTGTCCTAGGATGTCTCAGAGCCCGGTCTAGTAGAGTCCTTCTTATCGGTGTGCTGTCGACCACATCTATAATTAGGAGGCTACTTGGACATTTAGGAATAATACTCTTCTTTGAAGTTCTTGATTGTGCAATAAAGCTGATTTTATGACTGTTCCTCCTTTAACTCGTGCATTACTCAAAAATTCAGTAAATGGCGCCTAGGAGAAGGCAAGAACTAGCCAAGGAGCCGATATTACCCCAAGACTGGTGGTTGATTCTATCATTGATGATGCAGGTGAACACCCGAGAGGTGAGGATATTCCCCCAATTGCTACACCACCTAGTTATACTATTCATGCTCAGGCTGCACCAGTTCCTACACCTGATGAGGGAGCAGTGAATCCTCCAACTGATATTTTGGTTCCACTTCCAGGCCTAGCTTCTGGTCCCGGTGTTTTTGATGGGGATCTTAGGGGAGCCATACAGATGTTGGCTCAGATAGTGGCTTGCCAGGCCCAAAGGTTGAATGTTGCACCCACTTCTTCTAGTCAGCAAGTGGACTCTAATGGTTCCAGGGTAAACAGGTTTCTTCAGTTAGATCCTCCAGTGTTCACGGGTACTGATCTCGAGGAGGACCCTCAGGATTTCATCGATGAGATGCAAAAAACCCTTAGAGTTATGCGTGCTACTAAGACAGAGGGAGTGGAGTTGGCCTCCTACCGCCTAACGGGGTGGCCTATTCTTGTTTTTAGATGTGGGAGGATCCCGTGAGGAGGGGAGCCCTCCGGCGAGGTGGAGTGAGTTTGCCGACGCTTTCATGAATCATTTGTTTCCTGCCGAGACTAAGCTAGCCCATGCTGCTGAGTTTGAGAACCTAAAACAAGGTAGCAAGAGTGTGTGGGAGTACTATATGGAGTTTGCACGCTTGTCCAAGTATGGTATTCACATGATGTCCGCTATGGAGACTAGAGTGCGCCGGTTTGTGCAGGGCCTTAGCCCTTTGGTTATCAATGAGGCCGCCACAGCTTCCTTGAATTCTGATATGAACTACGGGAAGATGGTGGAATTTTCTCAAGCTACAGAGAACCGTAAGTTGAAGAATAGAATGGAGCAATAAGGTAGCGGGCAAGGGTACAACACAGCCAGCCAGCTCTACAGCTACTACGTCCGCAGCACCCCCTCCTGCCCGAGGCACTCCAGCACCCGCAGGGCGTGGTGCAGCTAGGGGTGATACATAGAGTTCGGGAGAACCCAGCTGTTTCTATGCAATAAGTGGTTGCAGAGTACAGAGGCTTCTCCAGATATTGTCACAGGTATATTGACTATCCAATATCATGATGTGTATGCTCTTATTGATCGTGGTTCCACTTTGTCCTATGTCGCTCCTTATGTTGCAATAGAATTTGGGATAGAACTGCTATAGCTTCATGACTTGTTATCTGTATTTACTCCGATTGGTGAGTCTATTGTAGCCGCATGGGTTTATAGGGATTGTGTTGTCAAGGTGCGTGATTGTGACACCATTGCTGGTCTCATTGAATTTGGGATGGTTGATTTTGATGTGATAATGGGGATGGACTGGCTCTATTCATGTTTTGCCAAGCTTGATTGCCGAGCTAGAACAGTGAGGTTCGAATTTGCAAATGTGCAAGTTGTTGAATGGAAGGGGGATAATGCGGTGCCGAAGAGTAGGTTTATTTTCTACCTTAAGGCCACGAAGATGATTAACAAGGGGTGTATCTACCACTTGGTCCGAGTTACGGACACCGATGTTGAGGCACCTACACTTGAGTCTATGCCAGTTGTGGATGAATTTCTGGAGGTCTTTCCTAATGAACTCCTTGGGATCCCGCCAAAAAAGGAGATTGATTTTGGAATTGATGTGATGCCAGGCACAGAGCCTATATTTGTTCCACCTTACAGAATGGCACCAGCGAAGTTAAGAGAGTTGAAAGAACAATTGAAGATTTGTTAGAGAAGGGTTTCATCCGACCAAGTGTGTCATCTTGGGGCGCACCATTTCTCTTCGTAAGAAAGAAAGATGGGTCACTAAGGATGTGTGTTGACTACCAGCAGCTCAGCAAGGTCATAGACAAGAATACGTACCCGTTGCCAAAGATAGATAATTTGTTTGACCAATTGCAGGGTGCTATGTACTTCTCCAAAATTGATTTACGATTCGGGTACCACTAATTAAAGATCAGGCAGCAGGATATTCCAAAAATAGCTTTCAGGACCCGATATGGGAACTTTGAATTTCTGGTAATGTCTTTTGGGCTAACAAATGCCCCGATAGCTTTCATGGATCTTATGAATCGAGTTTTCAAGCCGTTCCTCGACTCTTTTGCGATAATGTTCATTGACGATATCCTTGTATAATCACGAAGCCGAGAGGACCATGCCGATCACCTCATGGTAGCTCTTGAGACTCTACGTCCGCACCGTTGTATGCGAAGTTTTCGAAATGTGAACTTTTGCTTCAATCTGTTACATTCTTGGGTCACGTTGTCTCTAGAGAAGGAATTAAGGTTGATCCTCAAAAGATTTTAGCGGTAAAGAATTGACCTAGACCTGCTACCCCAACAGAGATTCGTAGTTTCTTGGGCTTATGAGGGTATTACAGGAAGTTTTATGAGGGGTTCTCCACTCTTGCCTCTCTGTTGACTAAATTGACGCAGAGGGCGATTAAGTTCCAACAGTTAGATGCTTGCAAGAGGAGCTTCCATGAGTTGAAATCGAGATTGACTACGGCACCGGTGTTGACCCTACCAGAGGGTATATAGGGGTTTATGGTGTATTGTGACACTTCAAGGATCGGCCTTGGGGTGTATTTATGCAACATGGTAAGGCGATTGCTTATACTTCTAGGCAACTCAAGAGTCATGAAGAGAAGTATCCAACACATGACTTAGAAGTTGCGGCGCTGGTATTTGCATTAAAAATTTGGCGTCATTATTTATATGGGGTCCACACATATTCACGGACCATAAGAGCCTTCAATACATTTTTAAACACAAGGAATTGAATCTGAGGCAGAGAAGATGTCTTCAGTTACTCAAGGACTACGACATCGATATTTTGTATCCCACGAGGAAGGCCAATGTTGTGGTGGATGCTCTTAGCCGAAAATCTATGGGCTGTTTGGCTCACTTGGAGACATATCAAAGACCATTGGCCAAGGAGGTTCATCGGTTGGCTAGTTTGGGAGTTCGTCTTCCGGGCTCTGATGAGGGATGGGTAATTGTGCAAAATAGGGCTGAATCTTCGCTTGTTATGGAAGTCAAGGAGAAGCAATACAATGATCCCTTGTTGGTAAAGTTTAAAGAGGTGAAAACACAAGACCATGGCCTTTTCTCTTGGCATAAGTGATGGTACACTAAGGTACCAAGGGCGTCTATGTGTTCCAAATGTAGATGGTCTTCGGGAGAGAATCATGATCGAGGCTCACACTTCTAGGTAATCCGTGCACCCGGGATCTACAAAAATATATCATGATCTTCAGAAAGTAAAGGCTGAACACCAAAGGCCTGGTGGGTTGGCACCGAACATAGAAATCCCAATGTGGAAGTGGGAGATGGTTAATATGGACTTTATGGTAGGACTACCTCACACACCTCGTAAGTTCGACTTAATTTGGGTGATTATGGATCGGCTCACGAAGTCAGCATGCTTCTTGCCAGTTAAATCTACCGACACATCAGAACAATATGTTCAGTTGTATATCATGGAATTAGTCTAGTTGCATGGTACTACGGTTTCTATAATTTCGGATCGAGGGGCACAGTTCACGGCTAATTTTTGGAAGACATTTCAGTAAGGTTTAGGTAGTCAGGTGAATCTTAGTACAGCCTTTCACCCGTAGACTGACGGGCAGGCAGAGTGCGCTTGTGTTCTTGACTTCAAAGGTAACTGGAACGATCATTTGACATTCATAGAATTTGCCTAACACAATATTTACCATGCTAGTATTCAGATGGCACCGTTCGAGGCTTTATATGGTATGAGATGTAGATCTCCTATTGGGTGGTTCGAGATTGCGGAAGCGGCCCTCATGAATCAGGCTATGGAGAAGGTTAAGGTCATTAAGGATCGATTGAAAACTGCTCAGAGTCATCAAAAGTCCTATTCGGACGTTCGTCGAAGAGATTTGGAGTTCAAAGAAGATGACTAGGTATTCATGAAGGTTTCCCCCATGAAGGGTATAATGCGGTTTGGTAAGAAAGGAAAATTTAGTCCGAGGTATGTTGGGCCTTACAGAATCATTCAGAGGATTGGTCAGATGGCCTACAAGCTTGACATACCACCTGAGATGTTATTAGTGCACCCGGTATTTCATGTATCTGTGTTGAAGAAGGTAGTCGGAGATCCGTCGGTTATTGTGCCAGTAGAGACTATTGAGGTTAATGAAGAACTGACCTATGAAGAAATTCCAGTTGTCATTCATGATAGGCAAGTCTGAAAGCTAAGAAATAAAGAAATTGCCTCCGTGAAAGTGCTATGGCAAAACCAGCAGGTTGAAGAGACAACCTGGGAGGCCGAGGAAGAAATGAAAAAGAAGTACCCTCATTTGTTTGAATACCTATGTAATAGTTTCTATGAAATTACTTCCTATGAACTATGTATCACCTGTACAGTTTATGCTCAGGATATTTCCTTTTTAGTAATGTATTTCTTATAAGGCCACGGTTAGTGTTGTTTCATATTATGTTGCATCGTTGGATTATGTACACGCTGTTAGGATTGGTTTATGGGATTCTCTAACAAGTGGATAGGCCAAGTTACAAGGGAAACTCTACCGAAAATTTTGGAAATTTGGGTAGTCAAAAATCGGGACTGCTAGTGTGTGTGAAGTAACAGTTGGGTCATGTTGAGTACTAATGACAGATTTAGACCCTCATTCGAGGATGAATGATCTTAAGTGGGGGAGGATGTAAGGCCCCATAAAATTTCACCTAAAACCTGACTTTGTTTTGGGTCGAACAGGGTGCTAGAGAGTTAAAGGAAAATATTGGCTGAAAAAGATATTTCTACGACCCACTATGCAGCCTCAAAATCACTCTGCGGGCCGCAGAATGGCAGCAGAGTGAAGCAGAAACTTGAGCAAAATTTTTGGGCATTAAACGGTCCATTATGCGGCCGCAAAATTACTTTGGGGGCCGCATATTACATTGCAGGATCAACATGAGAAATTCCGGGAGGAGATTCTGCGGTCCGCTTTGCGATCGCATAATCGATATGCGGGACCATAAAACAGCCGCATACCTAAGCAAAGGTGCCCAGTTCCGGAGGGCCATTTCGCGGCCCATGTCACGGACCACTAAAGTATTATGCGGTCGCATATGCGGCCGTAGTTCTGTTTTGGAGCTTAATTTTTGGATTTTTATAACCCGACCCCATTTCGTTATATAGACTCTGTGGACTATTTCTTTAGTAAGAACCAGACATTTTGAGAGTGAGAATTTGCTCTAGAGAGGGATACAATTCCTCAACCAATTGTTCCTCAATTCTTACTCAAATCTTAGAAGAGTAACAAGAAAAGCACACTAGGTCTTCATCCTATAGGTAAGATTCTACACCCTAACCCTCAATTTCGAAATTTAACTAAAAATAGGTAATTAGTAAGGCAATTCTTAGGAGTGGGAGATGTTCCTCTTGCATGCATGTGTTATCAAGGGGTGTAGGAATATTATTGGGCTAAAAATGGTAGATAATGGATGGATGATGGAATCCACCATAGTATGTCCTTGAAACCTTAATGCACACCTAGTGTTTGATAAAACGCTCAAATAAGCTGTGACCATGATCATCTCCTAATTTTTAGTTCAATTTATTATATTTCTGAAATAGATCGAAGTTGCTAAGATTTTTAAAATATTTTAGAGTTTAAGGAAGCTCAAATGAGATACTTTGGCTAAAATCTTCCCTTATAATTGAACCCCACAACGTCATTTAAGTCCCAAGTTACTGATTATGAATCGATTATTCTGAATAAACTTTGCGTCAAAAGACTTTTGTGTTCAATTTGTATTCCAAATGCTCTTGTTAAGTTGTACTACTGTTTGGTAATGTGTTCAAAGTATTGGTTGATTAGCTAAATGCTATGGCTTCAAGTTGCGTTTCAAATGATAGCTAATGCCAATTGTGTAAGAAATCTCAATGCACTTAAGACTCTTATTTGCTCATATGTATGCTTAGTGTCTTGAACTTAAATGCCTTGTTGTTTAAAATCCATGATGATGGTTGAAAGTGAAAAAGTGAGGACTAAATATAAAATATGAAATACGGCTACCACGCCACACAAAAAGGGGATATTACAATTGTGACCACTAGTGCCAATGAAATAAAAAGATGTGAAAGAGGTATGAAATGGGATGATTGATAGAAAAGGATGATGTCTCGGATGAGGCGGCCTAGCCGATCGGGTCGTGATTAGACGCCATGCCCCACACATGGTGGTGATATTGTTGGAAATTGAACTTGATATTATGATTGTGGTTGATGTCTCGTACGAGACGGCCTGGCCGATCGGGTCATGATTGGACGCCATGCAGCACACATGGTGGTGACTGTGTTGGAAATTGTAATCGAAATTGTAAATGATGGAATATCAGTACTAAAGATCTCCCAACTTAAAATATGGAAATCACTTGAAAACTTGTCTTGTTCCTAACTTAATGTTTTGGGTATGGTTTGAGCCTCCCATTGATTTTATGATTGTTCATTGTTGTTTTATCATTTATTCTATTGAGAGGGTGCTTAGTCATTCATACTAATACTATTCCACATGTACTAACGTCCTTCTTTGCCGGGGGCGCTGCATCTTTAATGGATGCAGGTGGTTCCACAGCAGGCAACTTTGGTCGTTGATAGTGGTACGCCCTCTTCCCAACTGACTTAGTGAGCCCCACCTCATTCGAGGTCGTATCTTTTGTCCTTATGTATTATGTTTTGAAGCATAGCCGGGGCCTTGTTGCCGGCACTATCATCATACTCTTTTGTATTTATTAGAGACTCTGTAGACATTGTGTGGGTGGTATGTCGGTGTTGGAAAAGTCTAATTAGTGATTTTGGTAACTACATCACACGTTCCACATCAAACTATGAAAGTGCATGTATTATGAAACTTATAGATGATGAAACTGCTGATAATAAATTGGTGTTGTTGTTCACATGAATCTCCTCACCGTCTAATCAATGAAATAGATCTTCTCTTTATTCATGAATGAGTTCAGGTAGAAGGTATTGTACAGGCTTGCTCGGCCGGGTTATCTCGGTTGAGCACCGGCCGCGCTCCCCAAAGTCGTGGCATGACATAAGGTAACACGGTTAAGCGCTGGTCCCACTCCCCAAGGTCGGGGAGTGACAACTCACACTTTGTTTAATGTATTCAACATTGAACTAAGAAAGCATTAATGAAAGATTTTAAAAACTAGGTTAAATTAACACTAATTAGGGATGTTGTTGCCCCTTGTTCGGGCTAATTTTTCCCCATTCCACCTCCCTTTGGACTTCAAATTTGGGCCTATAAGTAGTTGCAAGAGTTTCCAAAAATATCTTCTCCGTGCTGGAGCTTTTCTCCCACCATAAGACACCTTTTAATTGTTAATTGATGCTCATTGAGCTTGTCTTAAAACTTCTTCACTTGAGATTTTGTCATGGGCCTTCTTGGAGCTTCTAAAACTTCATCCTTGTCCTTTAATGACATTGAGCTTCCATGGTTGCTATCATTCTCCCCTGCTCAAAGAAGATTCGTCCTCGAATATTGATATGATAATATTTTCTCCTCGAATAAAGTTGAGCTTTCATGGTTGCTATCATTCTCCCCCTCTTACAGAAGATTCGTCCCTGAATCTTGACATTGACCTATAGCCATCATGGTAATAATAATAAGTAGGGAAACACAAGAAGCACTCAAATATAACATAGAGTAGTGACCATGTAGTCATCTAAACCAATCAATTCTTGTATGCACAAACACTCCTTTCAAATATCCAAGCATAACATCATCCAAAAGGAAAATGTAATTACCAAGACAAGAACAAAAAACACAATTCATAAGCTCTCTAAACATTAGAGGATGATTAGCTAGACCAAAATCATATGAGTGCCAAGAAAACACACCATTTTTGCTCTTTCTAACCAACTTAACCTCACCATTTGATATACCATAGTCAACATATGGATCAAAAGTTATTTCCTTAATAAGTGGCTTAGGATGAACCTGCAAGAAAGGATCTAGAAAACAAGATACAGATATTATGAAGTTACTAACCTATGAGTATTTATCCTTCTCCACACTTGAGCCGCTATATTCTGCATTTAACTCAATAACCTCAACATTTATAGCACCAAAACATCCATGTTTCTCATTGTTTTCATTGGAAAATTCTCCATTGATGTTCTCAAACCACAAGGAATTAGAAAATATTTTAATATCTTCATCAATTTCTTCCCTTAATGGTTTGTTGTACACTTTAAAACCTTGGCCAATGGGATTTTCATCTTCATGTGAGGTGTCATCATCCTTTTTCCAAGGTCTTCCTCAATTTTTAGCATGAAAGGAGAAACAACACTAGTACAAGAAAGAGTTGGCTGATTAGCATATGAACAGGATTCATCCTCTCTCAAGTTTCCTTTAATTTGTTCAGTCAACTTGTGGCAGATTGTTCGCATGAAAAGATAGATCGATAAGCCCACGTTCACTCCCAATTTCAGTTATATCTCTACGTAAACTTTTAAGCTTACCAAATTGTGGTACAAGTTCAACATCGTTTTCAGGTAGAAATAGATCATCAACAATGTCATACCACATGAGATCATAAAGCTCACACTTGTCTTCAATGTGTAATATCTTCCATGGATCATTGGTCATTGCATCATTGAAATCTTGATCAAACATGATTTTCCATGCACTTGCTTCTCCAACTTTTCAATGGTTTCTTTTTCCATAACCTAAACATTTGAAGCACAACGACTAGAAAAAGAATGAGTTAGTTGGTAGCTTGAACAAGAACCTTTCCCCCTTAGGCGCTCTATTCTTTTCATCTCTTCTTTTTTCTCAATTTTACTTTTTCACTCTCTATTGTATCTCTCAAACTCACTTCACTCAGTTCTACCCACTCATTCTTACTTCTTGACAACTCTGTCTCTTCACTCATCATTCCCCCATCCTTTTTCCTCTCATGAGTTGACAAGTTTCTCACCTTTAACTTTCTCTTTCGTTTGTCTCTCATTCTCACTTTTATTTGGTGTAGTAAGAGCTTTCAACGTAGTACCATTCTTTTATCTTCCTTGGTAAAGAATGGTGCAATAACTATCACAACTTCTCTTCTTTTATCTTCCTTGGTAAATAATGGTGCAATAAGTATCACAATTTCTCCTATACATGCCAAGAATCCCTCTGCTATCCCTAGGAGGACTTCTAACGTCAACACTGATTTCTGGCTTCTCAATCTTACTTTTGTTTTTCCTTGTCATGACCCAAAATCCATAATAGGTCGTGATGGCTCCCAACGATACTGCTAGGCAAGCCTACGCATGAACCTGTACTTAATTATCCCTTTTTAACTTTAAAAAATAGGGATTTCATAAAATAAATAGAATAAAATTTAGAACTCATGGAAACATATGCGCTTCTTTACCAAATTAACGAGTATGAATAAATCATAAAGCGAAACGATAATAATAATAATATTAAGTATCACTCAGGAACTCCCAAAATCCAGTGTCACAAGTGCATGAGCCTCTACCAGAGTGTATAATACTACTACAATAGCTGTCTAGAATAGGAAATAGACATAATACAATAAATGGACAGATCAGAAACTCCGTATGCTGTGGATCGTAACATGGGGAGGAGCTCACCACAAAGTCTCCTCGGCAACTTGCGCCTATGCACCCAAATGACCACCATAAGTACATGTCTTAGTACCTACCCAATCAGTGTAGAAGTGTAGTATGAGTATGTAAATCAACGCGTACGCAGTAAGTATCTAACCTAACCCCGAAGAAATAGTGATGAGGGGTCGTCATCGACACTTACTAGTGGTCCAATGAATAAAATACATGAGTTATAAATAGGCATGAGGCTCAACAGTAACAAAGATATAAGAAAAATTGTAACTAACATGATCTTCAACAAATGAACGTATGAAATCCTTACATATCATGTTCCATCTCAAGTAGATAAGAAAGATCGAATAAATATCATGTCCTAAATCAAGAAGGAAATCACATGTACATTCGAACTCCTAGCGATATTACGCACGAATAATGCCTAGGTTGTACGCTCCGATCTCTAATAACCGTGTACACTGCCGAGGTATTATGGCCCGATCCATGGAGGCATCTCAAATATATTTCCAAGGTCATACGGCCCTATCCATATTGTTATTTCATAGCACTACCGAGGCATTCAACCTGATCAATAAGAATCAAGTATCCCGCAAAACAACTCAAGGTAATGAGGCTCGACCATATGTAATCTCTAATCAAATTTCAATTATAAGTTTAAGTAATTAAACTAACAAGTTGCGTTCAAGTAACACAAATATTGCATGGTAAAGTCCTAACTCTACTCGAATATAAACATGATTCTAGCTACGTATGGACTCTCGTTACCTCATACATATATAGCTCCCACAACAAATATCTCATAACAAATATAACACCTATGAGGTAGATTCCCCCTCACAAGGTTAGACTGGTGACTTACCTCGCTCCCAAATCCGATAACCGACTCTAACGCCTCTCTAACACCTCAAACAGATTCCAAACAATCCGAAACTAGTCAAACGCAACACTCATAATGCCCCTCCTCACCAGGGGGCACGAGTGTCTGGTCGCCGGATCCAGCAGTGCGTGTCTTCACAATTTGTGAGAGAACAAAAAGTCAAGATTTAGATTTCGAAGTCAACCAAATCGCACAATAAGGAATCAAAGAAGTGGAGTTTTCCTAATAGTTTCGTAGCCTCTCGAAGATAAGTACAGACGTCTCCGTACCGATCCGCAAGACTCTACTAAACCTGCTTGTGACGCGTAATACCTATGAACCTAGAACTCTGATACCAACTTGTCACGACCCCAGTTTCGACCCCAGTAACACCAAAGCACACTCCAAGTCAAACTTAGCAAATTTCAAAACTTTCATAATTCAAAGTTTCGATAATAAGCGCAGAATCACTCTCCGATACATAACCGGAACATTATTCTAAGTCATAAATCACCTTACGAACCTGTAGAAACCTTCAAATCCCGATTCCGAGATCGTTTACAAAAAAGTTATACCTTGGTCAAGTCTTCCAACTTAAAGCTTCCTAATAGAGAATTATTCTTCCAAATCGACTCTAAGCTTCTCTACAGTCAAAACCGACTACATGTGCAAGTCTTGATACATAATGTGAAGCTACTCAAGCACTAAAACAGCCGAACGACATGCTAGAGCTTAAAATAACTGGTCAGGTCATTACATTCTCTCTCACTTAAACATATGTTCATCCTCGAACGTGCTAAGAACCGTTCCAAAGTCACCAAAAATCATTGAATAACACCTAGTGCACCTACTTGTGCCACCAAATTCCATATTAGCACATTATCTCAAACCAAACTTAAGATCCTTCCCACTACCTTAGTCCACAACCCTTAGAATCAAATCCCAATATTCGAAATTCTATACAAGATCTGATTCTAGCATACGTAACCGTATCAAGCTCAACAAGCTATACCAAAACATGATAGTACACCCATGTTGTAATCACACAATGCACCACATAATTCATTTGCCCATAATAATATCCTCCCAACTACAATAGCTGCAAATTTACGAACCTGATGCCCGTAATATACCTTATGACACATATTAGCCCTGTTCCAACCCTTGCAATACTTCAACGATGAAAGAAATGTGTAGAAACTCATAACCACCCCTTTGAATCAATAACTCATGGAGTCTCGCTGCTCGACAAGAACCATTGCCGCATTATGAACCGATCAATCATATTTTCCCTCCAAACATACATTATACCAATCTGTTTGCACAAATTCCAGGTCCAACAACCTCGTCTCACCCAGTAGAAGATGCTTGGGCAATAAACCACATAAAACACCATCTAAAATATCATACAACCTCATCAAGATGCCAATAAGCCACAACTCGAATATAACCAACAGTGAAAAGTGAACTCGAGTACAGAACTATCCGCTTCGCGTAATGATTAAATCAACCAAACAAATGTTATGAACCTATCTTAGAGATGAGAAACAAAACACACAAAATAAGTAGAAGGAATCGTATTCAACATCTCATTGTTGCGGCATGCAACCCAATCCACACATGATACCAGCGCGGCATACAACCCGAACCAAACATCACACTCGTGGCAGCATGCCACACAATCCATACATAACAATAAGAAAGGAAATACACATCGAGCCTAAATTCTCATGCCCACAAAATACACATATATCAACCACGAGCACGTCAAGTGCATAAACATAACCTTGAGGAGACTGATAGTGCCATGCGCTACAAATTGCCATGCACGACTAAGGTGCAATAAACAACCAGCATCTCGAGAGCCATCTCTCTCATATAACACCACAAGCTACACATGATCACAGTACACGTGTGACTAATCAAGCCGTCTCACAGCCCACATGGCATAAAAGAGTAATAGATAAAATATACGATGACAGGAATAACATCCACCACAGTCAAAGACTCATCCATAAGCAATGCTATGCTCAATAAGCATATCTGATCTGGTGTAGAATATGCATTCACATTAGGCCCACTAATGGGCTTCAAAGGTGATTTTGATCATCCCAAAATAGGTCAATTGTTATAACCCATATTTGTACGTGTTAGATTACACCGTAATATAGTCTACCTTGGTTCGAGAAGGGAATTACCTTTGAGACAATAAGACTTTAGTCCTATTGGTCCTAAACGATGCAAAGGTGTATAAGGGCGGTTAACAAGTATTAGAGGATAAACGAGTTAAGGATGTTGTAACTCGCGTTTTTGGGAAAAATCGAGAGGTGGTTAACATCACCAAGAGGTCATGTTTTAAGGTATTTGAATGATATAATATCCGTTTCATAAGTCTTGAAGTCAGAAGAGTTATGAAATAAAAGTCGACAAAAGTTGTCCTAACTTAGGTTCACAATTCTACTTAAACGATAGGTCAAATGTTTCTGCGATTTTCTCCAAATTTACAAGGAATTACGGGGTGATCTACCTACCAAATTAAAGGTCTATGAGTCTAGTATCCAATTCTTCAAACCGTTTGTCAATACGATCTTGGAGTATTGAGATAATTGTATTTCCGTAGAACTACGCAGGATGGTAGGTGACAAGTAGGTGCATCACCTACTTGCCAAAATTTAGGACAAAAATTTAAAAAGCCCAAAGTCGGTTAAGAGAGGGATTTTAAAAGCTTCTAAATCCAGATAATTCACTATTATTTCACAGCCTCAAAAATGAAAAGAACCCCTGCAACCCCTCCCCAAAATAATCCCAAACAAACCCTAATCGATTTTTCCCTCTTTCAAGTTCTAGTTGAAGGTAAACCCTAGAGTTTGAGGAACCAAAGCAAGGGCTGAGTTATCTAACAATCAAGGTGAGTTTACTGATCTATTTAATACATTTTCTCTACTGTTAATTCTTGGTAAGTCGTTCCATGTGTGTAAGAACTCACGGGACGGTGATCGGAAGCCGTGAGTTCGAGTTATTCACTTGTAGCGAACTATTTTGTGAACTGTTTTGTGTTGCTGTAAAGCAGCATGTTATACTACTGATTTGTGGAGTTTTGGATGAGGAAGGGTGTGGAGAAACACCATATATGTTTAGGGTTGTGGCCTGATAGTTGTTCATACCATTTCCGGATCGTTTGACACGACTATAGTGGCCATTGTACGTATGAAGTGATTGGTTTGTGCGTGGACTGTTTTGGGAGGCTCAATATGATTCTTATTGATGTTGTTTTGCTATTTGGTGACTGTTTGGACTTGTGTGAAGTCATATATATAGGGGAGGTGCTGTCCGTTTTATTGCAAAATAGGTTACAGTCAATACATAATAGTTACGACGCTTAAACGATAACGTTAGTGTCCTTTCTCTTATTGTAGACTAAGAAGTCGTGGAAGTTTCATAGCTTGAGATTGGAAAGTATTGCAAGGTATGTGAGACTATCCTTTTCCTTCTTTTGCACGACTCTGACTGTACACAATACACTGAACGAACCCCAAAGATACTCTACTCTTAGAAGGTAGCAGTACGTATATTGTTTCCCCTCTTATGGGAGGATTGATATGTTATTATTTCACCATGGTAGTATGACTCTTATGAGTCC
>MCJB01049134.1:51339-65724 GCA_002018475.1 Nicotiana obtusifolia | reverse complement strand
GTTCGGTATCATTTCGTACGAGAAATCATCGAAGAAGGTGGAGTCACGGTTAAGAAAATTCATACTACAGAGAATCCTGCTGATATGCTGACAAAAGTAGTGACTGCGATCAAATTTCAACATTGTTTGGATTTGATCAACATTGTTGAACATTGAAGATCGAAGATGAAGACACAACCAAAATTTGTTATTGAAAGAAAATTGAAGATGTGGAATTTTGCCAAGGTGGAGATTTGTTAGTTTGGCAAAAGTCCCACATCGGTGGGTAGAGAAAATTTGGTTGGAATTTTCTCTATAAAAGGAGGCCTAATGTTTAGGATTTATACACACCTCTCATTTGCCTTCATATCTTCTTAAGGCATTTGTATCTTCTCTCTTTAGTATTATTTCACTTGTATTTTTGGAGTGGAATAAAATATTGGTTGTGTCCGAGGAAGTAGGCAAAATTGGCCGAACCTCGTAAATTCTGGTGTTCTTTTTATTGTTGCTTTATTGTCTATTTATTATTTGGTGGCTGTCATAATTTTTGGTATAGTAGTTGTGACTTATTCACACTATATACATTTGGCTTCCGCAACAATCGCATGACAAAGGCTATGAGTAAGTTTGATTTTCAATAGTTCTAACCGAAGAATGAAAGTAAATAGTGTTTGCTAAGTCTGACTCTAACAGCCTGAATATTTTTGCTCAAATTGCAGTGACATGGAGAGTGATTTGCACTTACTCTCAGTTCTTAGCCTCCCCAAGACCAACATGTTGTGTCTCCTTGTCTTCTTTTCACAATGGAAGTATCACACCTTGCCCTTCGTGTTCTTGTGGCTGCCAGAAAAGCAGCAACTGTGTCATGTAAGATATGCATTTCCCATTGTTCAGAGCTTTATATTAAGTACTAGTAGTCGATATTTTCTCTCTTATGAGCGTTCTGATGCGCAAAACACATCTAAACAAGTAACAATTGCCTTCGTTAAGTAGCTATAAAAATAACAAATAAGTGTAATTGCAGGAAGACACCGAGTGGAGAGGGAGAAAATGCGCCAAGGAAAGTAAAAAAGCCAGTGCTGCAATGCACAAAACATCTGTGCCCTGTCAAAGTGCATTGGCATGTGAAATCAAACTACAAGAAGTATTTGAGAGTGAAGATCACCATCACAAACTTCAACTATCAATTCAACTATACACAGTGGACACTCATCGTTCAGCATCCAAACTTAAATAATGCTACCAAAGTTTCCAGCTTTTCATATAAGCGTCTCATGCCTTATCCATCGATTAGTATGCCCTCTATCTCTTTATTTGATTCATATGGATAAAATACATATTCTTTTGTTATTCTCAGTCAAGGCATTCATCGGGCTGATGATATTCTAATTATGCAGATGATACTGCTATGTTTTATGGGAGAAAACCATATAATGATGTCCTGATGCAAGCTGGACCAAAAGGAAATGTCCAGTCAGATTTAACACTTGAGAAGGATGGAAGCACAATTACACTAAAGAAAGGTTGGGCTTTTCCTCGGAGGGTCTACTGCAATGGCAATAACTGTGTGATGCCATCTCCTGAATCTTACCCGTTTGTTCCAAATTCTTCCGGATAAAGAGTGTTGCCCAACTGTGGTTCTTCTGTTTCTCTTGGTATTCCTAGCCTGTGGTGGTATTTGGTGATAAATATTGAAGAACAGGAATGTATTAATGAGTATTACAATACACTTGACAATTTCCAGAACTTGTGAAGAGTTATAACGAAAAACAAGGTGCTTAATCAGAGCGCACTCAGATCATCCAATTTTCTTATAGATATCAAATGTGTGCCATAAAATGTAAACCATTCATACAGGTTTCAGGGATATTTGGATTAACTCTGATTCTACTGTATTTTAATTGACAACAACCTGCTGGATAAATTTTCACAAACATATGTAGGCTGCCACTTGAATTAGTTTATGAGTGAATAAGCCAATAAAAAAGAAAATATAACTCTGAAGAGCCCTCTTCAGACAGTCGATGTCATTCAAATTGTTAACACATCTTTGTTCAGTTATGTAACAATGCTCAAGAGGCTTCGAACGCCAAAATTAAAAAACTTTTATTTTGAGGCATTCGAGCTCACCGTACAACTTCACTCGTATTTCTTCAATTTGAAACACCTCCTTGACTCAGCTGCCCTGATCTTAACAATGTAAAATACTCTCAAGAACATTAAATTATGTTGAAAATGATACACATTAGAAAAAAAATTCTCCGTGCTTCGAATACGTTTACAACTGCAAGGGTGCTGGACTGTTATAGATATTGACTGGTTAATATTCTCATCAAATTCGAATTCTTATACTGTTATAGGGTAGTATTTTTTGCGTTTTTAAGGGAAGGGGTGGAGGTTAATAATTTTGTTATACATAATCAAGAACAATTAAGACGTAACATCTACTATAAAAGGCCAGTTTAGCGTACAGTGAAGTCACTAATCAGAAGTGATGATATATCCCACCTAGGAAATGACTGCTTAGCTATTGCGTTCAAATGTCCCATTTTCTCCCGCCTTTCACAACTTTTCATAGGTGAGAGTGGAGGTGAGAAAATGATATTATGGCATAAAACACCCAACAACCATTAGGTGTGGCATCAACAGGAATTTACCTTCTGCTTAAGATCCCAATCTTTTAATACTCCAACTTCATTCTTTTAGATATAACATAAGATCCTTAAACATCAAGACATGAGACTAAAGATGTCTCAGAAAGGAATATCTTTTGAGGGAAAAGATTATTCCAATCGATGCCAACTCCTCTTATTTCCTCTAGCAAAGCTGATCTTCTTCGCAGTCGTCTTGTCTTCTATCTTGCCTCATGCAGGTACAGTACATACCTATATAGGAAATTGTATATTATAATAGCCTCTTTCTCTTTTGTTCCTTAGTAATCAATTACATATTCTTTTCTACCTTCAGATGCATTTGATCCATTGGATCCATTTGGTAACATCACAATAAAATGGGATGTCATGTCTTGGACACCAGATGGCTATGTAGTAAGTATCTTCTTAAAACCTTAGTATTTTGAAGAAAAAGGGTTGAAAGAAGCGTAAAAAAGGAGTAAAATATACTTGAGTTCCATAATATTGAAAGACACAAAGGAATATATGAGTAATGACAATCTAAAATATTCGTCCAGGCTGTAGTAACAATGAATAATTTCCAAATGTATCGGCACATTATGAGCCCAGGGTGGACTTTAGGATGGAACTGGGCAAAGAAAGAAGTGATATGGTCCATAGTGGGAGCACAAGCAACAGAACAAGGTGACTGCTCCAAGTTTAAAGGAAATGTACCACATTGTTGCAAGAAGGATCCTGTAATTCTGGACTTGCTTCCTGGAGTTCCTTACAACCAACAGTTCAGCAATTGCTGCAAAGGTGGTGTTATGGCATCTTGGGGCGAAGATCCTTCCGAGTCAGTTTCTTCCTTTCAGCTTAGTGTTGGACTTGCTGGAACATCAAACAAGACGGTGAAACTGCCCAAGAATTTCAGTCTGCTTGGTCCAGGTCCAGGCTACACTTGTGGCCCTGCAAAGATAGTTCCATCCACTGTTTTCCTCACATCAGATCACAGGCGAAAAACTCAAGCATTGAGTAAGTTTCCCCTTTTTTTCCTCTGTTTTTGGTCATATCAAGAAGGGCATTAATTCCATTTTGTCAGTCGGAGAAGTTAAACAAATAAACAATCAGGTTGATGAAAAAATTACTTGCAGTGACCTGGAATGTAACATGCACCTATTCTCAGTTTCTGGCTTCCAAGTACCCGAGTTGTTGTGTTTCTTTCTCAACTTTCTACAACGACACCATCACTCCTTGCCCAACCTGTGCTTGTGGTTGCAGTCATAAACACAACTGCATCATGTATGTATCCTTTCCAGTGGAACTTTTACAGATACTTGAAATTGAAATAGAGAAATTTTGTTTCTCAGATCTTGAAGCTTTGTAATTGCAAACTTTGAGCTTTTCCATTCAGTTGATAATCAGCCTGAGATTTCATGATGCAGGAGCGACTCCGAGAAACTGAAAAAGAAGGGAATAAACACTCCAAGAAAAGATAATGAGCCATTGCTACAATGCACCCACCACATGTGCCCAATACGCGTTCATTGGCACGTTAAGATCAATTACAAGGATTATTGGCGAGTCAAGATTGCTATCACTAACTTCAACTACAGATTGAACTATACACAGTGGACACTTGTGGCACAACATCCTAATCTCAATAATGTGACTCAAGTTTTCAGCTTCAACTACAAGCCTCTAGTGCCATACCAATCCGTTAGTGAGTGCATCTGAACGTGAATTTAGCTTTTTTCTAATTCTTAATTTCGTGCAGAAAAAAATTTGAACTGAACTTAACGATCATTCCTGATACACAGACGATACTGGCATGTTCTATGGCATGAAATTTTACAATGATCTCTTGATGGAAGCTGGACCTGCGGGGAATGTTCAGTCTGAGGTGCTTATGCAAAAGAATAAGGAGTCATTTACATTAAAGTCAGGATGGGGATTTCCCCGTAGAGTCTACTTCAATGGAGCTGAATGCAAGCTTCCCCCTCCGGATTCATATCCAACTTTGCCCAACTCTACTGAAAAACGACCATTTTCATTTTCAATCACTGTAATTTGCATGATTTGGATGATTTTCCTCACCTGGTAATGGCAAAAAAATTCCTAGAATGGAAGCAACAACAGATTCTGCTGGCCCTTCTGATAAGATTTAGACTGTGTTCCAACACTGAAAGAGCTTGCTTAAGTTGGTTTTATATTGCATGCATGTAGAGAGAACAGTGAGATTGCACCTTGTCTATTTTGTTGTATATCTGGAGATAGCATTTCATTTCACTTATGTATATGATTCTTGCTTTCTGCCAAATCTCTCAACATCATTCAATAGTGTACATCAAAATTTTCAAGATATAGGGCACTGATGCATTATCATAAAGGGTTACAATTCTGCAAAGATATGCAATGCATTTGTTGAATCTCAATGCAATCGAACTGGAACACAGCAAGACAATAGTTACATGTACAAAATCACAAGTCACATTCACATTTGGGAACCTTGGGCTGAAGTTGCAAAAGTAATGCTTTTAAATTTACTGAAGACATCTAGGTGTAAACAAGGGTAGGAAATTCTCTCTTTTGGAAGCAATGACAATCCTTAATTCTATTTCTTTCTTACAAGGTATGTGAATAGAGTAGAATCAGAGACACCAAAATTGCTGTCAGAGAATGAAGTAGAGTGAGCGCACTTTGGGCACTAGCATTTGGTAGGTAAGGATAGGCATCCGGAGGTGGCATAACACAGTTGTCCCCATTAAAGTATATCCGTCGAGGGAAAGCCCATCCCTTTTCAAAGCTGAACTTCGATTTATCCTTCTGAAATATGATCTCTGATTGCACATTTCCAAAAGGTCCTCCCTGCATTAGCAAATCATTGTAAAATTTGATTCCCCAAAACATAGCAGTATCATCTGTACAAGATCAATTAAAAGAAAATCAGTTAGAAAGCTCAAATGTATATAAGAAGTTGTATTTACTTATCAAGGGGAAAGATTACTCACTAATGGAACCATACGAGATCAGTGGCTCATAATTAAAGCTGAATATCTGGGTGAGATTGTCAAAGTTGGGGTGCTGAACAACAAGATTCCACTGGGAATAGTTCATTTTGTAGTTAAAATTTTGTATGGTGAGTTTTACCCTCCAGTATTCTTTATAGTTGGTCTTAATATGCCAATGAACTTGAATGGGACACATATGTTCAGTACATCGAACCAGAGGACTGTAATCATTCTTCCCTGAGCTTACAAGTGCTGAAGCTAAATATGGGGAATCCTGCCTGTCAGAGAGCATAAAAATATCATATGAATATTAAGAAGTTCCTGAAGCTAAAATGAAAAAGAAAGGGAGATTTTGAGATTAAAGATAGTGTCCACTCACTCTACACATGTTCCAGGTTGAGTTATGTTATTTTTGCAACCACAGGCGCATGTTGGGCAGTTCACAATGGTGTCATTGTAGAAGGAGGAGAGTGAGACACAACAGGTAGGTGTCTTCTGAGCTAGGAACTGTGAATAGGTGCAAGTAACATTCCACGTCACTACAAGGAAAAAAAGATACAAGTAAAATGATTATACCACTCGCCAGTAGAACAAAAAACAAATTTCATGCTCAAAAGGTAGGCATCTTTTACCGATGTGTCATGCCATTAGTGTCTTGAGAAACTAAAGGAATGGAATAGAAATAACAATATACTTAATTGAAAAAGAAAACATGCAACCACTAAAAATAATTTCTCTTGCATACTCATAGCTTGATAATCCACTATAACTTACTCAAAGCTTGAGTGACCCTTCGTCCATCTGGTGTTGGAAACTTGCTTGGTTTCCCCTTCTTCGCAGGTCCACAAGTATAACCGGGTCCTGGTGCCTTGAGGGTAAAGTTTTTCGGCAACCTCACTGTCTTGTTGCTTGTTCCTGCTTGACCAACACCGAGCTGGAATGAGCTCACAGCTTTCTGTGGATCTTGAACCCATGAGCTAATTACTCCACCTTTGCAACAATTTGCAGTTTGCTGGCTATATGGAGTTCCTGGCAGCAAATCAACAATGGTTGGGTCCCTTTTGCAGCAATGAGGAACATTTCCTTTGAATCTTGAACAGTCTCCTTGCTCTGTGGCTTGACCTCCCGTTGCACTCCAAATTACCTCTTTTTTGGTCCATGTCCAACCAAGTTGCCATCCTGGTGCTTGAATATGACGATACTTTTGGAAGTTATATATTGTAACAACAGCCTGCATAATTCAGGGGAGAAAATACTCTTTGGGTCAAGCACTATTGTAATAAACTTCATTATAAGCTCTGGATGGTATTTTAAGTGATGAGTGATTTTGCTACTAGATAAAAAGGAAAAAAAGAAAAAAAATTGAACTTCCATGTTGCACTAATTCAAATAGACAAGGAAATGATGCACTCAGAGAAACTTATAAAAACAAACATATCAACTTAAATGTAGTCTTATGGGTGCTAAAACCTTTGATATATAAAATATGCTTAGATTGGAAATATGAACCAGCACAGCCTTTGTGGTTTTGATTAATACAGTGTTACCTCTCTAAAAAAATGCTTAGATAGGAAAGATTATATAAGGGACCGATGTACTCTACAGAAAGAGCTAATGAAATTAGAGCACATCATCCATTAAGGCTATTGTAGCATTTTGAATTGGTAAAGAACATAATTAATTACTTGAACCACTCTGAGGTTAGGTTGTTTATTTTGTGGAAGTGAGATAAGAGGGGACCTTTAAGATATGTGCGTCCTATCCTGTTTCAGACAAAACACAAAAGTAAAGATATATTCATTTATGTTTCTTCTTGAGGAGTGAGGGATCAAAATGAAATCCGTCAATGCTGGAACGGCAATCCAATTAGATTGGAAACGAGACAATGATATATTTGAAATCATGTTCCTTCTAGATAGAGTCATATCTCCCTTTCAACATTTCGCTAGTAAAATAAGAGCAAATACACTCACATTATATCCATCTGGAGTCCAAGATATGACATCCCACTTTATGGTAATATTTCCATTTGGATCAAGTGCATCATAAGCGTCTGCAACAATATTCAGCAATCAGTTAACTTCTTTATTCGAGCTCTAGAAACAGGGGGAACAAGGACACCAAACAAATAGTGTTAGTAGTGGTTTAATTTCTACTATTTCCATATCCCAAAATTTGTTCTTCATAGAGACAAATAAAATTTCTAGAAGTTGTCTTCATCACTGAGCCAACAACAATCAGTAATCTGCACTAACTCATCAACCTAGCCAACAACAAGTGCATATAGCCTTCTTGAAGGTAGGGGTAAGGTCTGCGTACATACTACCCTCCCCAGACCCTACTTGTGGGATTACACTGGATTTGTTGTTATTGTTGTACCAGATTGTACAATTTTGATGTCCCAAGCATTATAAATTTAACAGTCAGAGGTAAATATAATATGACAACCCTGAGATTATGTAGGTGAATCTAATATCAACAATGTGAACTAACTCATCAATCTAAACAAAATTCAGTAAAATCATAGTTTAATGAATACGTATCAGATTGCTAGAATATCAATGTTCCAATCGTTATAAATGCAAATGGTTGACTGAAACATTAAGTAGGTGATTTAATATTACAAGGTGATATTGACTTAAAAAGTAAAAGGCATAGAAACAGATTTTGCTTCAAATAAAAAAGAAAGATAAATGCTTAAAAACAAAACAAGGAATAAAACAAACAAGATGCAGAGAACTTCACCTTATCAATGGGGGAATATTGATACATAATATTAAGAAGTTAATAGAAATTAACAATAAAGTCTTTCATAAGAAGGTCAAAATGCTCTAGAGTCTTCTACTGTGCTGCAGAGTAACCAAAGCTTAGCATGCACATCAACGTGCAAGACATTCTTGTTCTACAGTCAATAAACTCGAATATCCAAACCACAGTCAAAACTCGAATATCCAAACTATCTTTGACCAAAAGCTTAAAATCAAAACAACTCCACCAATGCCAAATCTTCCTTCTTTTTTAACTTTTATGACTCACCCACAATAAAAGCAGAAGAAAGAAAAGGAAGAACAAAGAACAACTTAGTCAGTTTGATTCCACAAAACTTCTTAGCATAATAAAAAATAAGGAATGTAATATATTTTTTAGGGTAAATTTCATTAGTTAATGGGATGATGACGGAGGGAATGACACGTTGAGCACTCACCTGTAGACTGAAAGCACATTAGAGAAATCAAGAAAGCGATCAGAATAACAAAATTGCCAAATTTAGTGATTGATCGTGAGCTGGAACTAAGGCAAACCATTAGTTCCCAATCACAGAGAATCTGCGCAGATCATTAGTTCCCTCTTCCAAAGCACTTATCTTGCTGGTACAACATTATTTAAGTATATCCAAACAAACAAAGAATTCTTTGGTGAAATTCCTACTTTTGTTATAAGAATCTAACTTAACCTGGCACATCTAAAAATCTTTACCAAGATGAAGCACCACTGGGATATGGATTTTGCTTCAGAGTAGGTAAAAACAATCTAATTGCCGGCAGAAGGGGGAAAAAAGTATGCGCAAGACATGCTAGAAAACAACTTTAGAGTTTAGACTAAAGGGCACTTGGGAATGAGAATTCCAACGATTATTCCGAACATGCTGTTCTTGCATCCGACTTCAATAAACCAGTACAAAATATGTACGCCTATACAGAGAACTGCATAGCGAATTCAACACCAACAACTGCCAATTAAACTATCACAAGTAATTTAGATTTATCCGTCACTAGAGAATAAGTATACTCAAGTCCATCTGAAGCATAGAAAAATGTCACTACTGTTTGTTACGCAAAAGGAGATATGACAGCAAGTTGGATCTTTAGTTCATAATGGATTCATGAGATACAAGAATATAAATTGGTTCATCAATTACATATTTTAAAAGCAAAAAAAAAAAGGAGAGTGCACAGCTGCGAATCAAAGATTTTATTTCTAATGTTGTCTAGTTATATCAAAACAAAGGGAGGGGGGAACAGAAACCTTTCAGCATGCCACTTGAAAACTCTCTCAAAATCATCAGATACAAAAGGGATCAATATGCTCGGCGCTGCATTTTCCTAGGTTTCTTCACAAAACTCAGGCGAATTTTCTTTAGCTTTGTCCTCTTTCTAGCCATTTTCTCAGGAAGTGTCTCTCGCTTCTTCTCCTTCTTCACGGCTGTAGGTTTCTTCTTTGCATATCTAGGATGCACCATATAGGCCTTTGGCTCAACTGGCAATCCATTGTTCTCAGCTTCCTTGTAAAGGGCAGTTGCTTTGTCAACACGATTATGAGCAACCAGCTTTCCCATCAACAAATCATAAGTCTTTAACCCCGGTTTGCGACCGTCCTCTTTCATCTTTGCAAAGACAGTCATAGCATGATCAGTTCTCTCAATCCCACATAATATTTTCAAAAATTCATAATAGGCCTTCTTATCAAGTGCATCCCCAAAACCTGCAGATTTCATTCTATCAATCATTTCGTCACCCTCTCCAATCCTTGCAGCCTGGTATAAGCTCTTAATAAGTGTCAAAAAAGTAGTCTCGTCCGGAGAACAACCCCATTCCCCCATCCTATAAAACAGATTCATAGCATCCTCTGTTTTCCTGATCTTACACAAGTTAGTGATCAACACATTAAAGGTTTCCACATCTCTAGGAACACCCTTCTCTTCCATTTCCACCAACACATTCTCTGCCTCTGATTGAAGCCGAAACGGATCCTTTTTCCTACAAAGCTTACAAACACAATCAAGAATTGCATTATATGCTGCAGTACCAATTTCAAACCCTCCTCTATACATCTCCCCGGCTAACCTCTGCGCCTCATCAAGCTTCCCATCAACACACCAACCCCTTATCAACATATCACATACATATTCATCAGGGAAAAATTCATTAGCTAAATTCTTCACCATTTTCTCAGCATAACTAGCAAAACCATGCTCACACAACCTAGAAACGACCAACTTCAAAGAATTCAAATCCTTAACTAACCCATAATCTTTCTCCATATTTTCAAAGAATGCCACTGCTTGAGTGGGCCTCCCGGCCCGTACAAGCCTATCAACCATGGACTCAAACGTCTTAAAACCGGTTACCCCTCATCCATCAATAAGCACATCATTTGCAGCTTTAAAATCCTTTCTCCGTCCAAAATAATCCACAAAGAAAGATAGAACTTCATCATCAAGATTGAAACTTTCTTTGGATTTAACCCATTTGAAAAAACCTAAAACAGATCTGCCAGCATCTGGGGAAAGATTGAGTGTAGTGAGGATCAGGGAAGGCGTTAAAGTTATGTGGGAGAAAGAAAGATCAAGTCTTTCTGGAATGGAGAGAGATTCCGCGTCCAGTTCTTTGACAAGCTCAGACGATAAAGACTAAGCAGTTGTTTCTTCTTGATCCTTTACAGGATCTTCAGATTGGGATGAAAAGGGTTTAAAACTGGTGCAATATAGTGAAAACGGAAATGGGTCATGGGGCAGTGGTGAAGTGAAAAGGTGGGTTTGGAAAGGGAGAATTGGGAACAGGGAAGGTGGTGGGATTAACTAGTCGCCGACGAAGAAATACAGCGGCGGAGCAGTGTTCGTAAGTGGAGGCGTGTTAATGGGGATGTGAGTCTACGCATTTTCACTGTCTGTACTGTGTGAGAAAGGGAGGCGGCTATGGCGGATTGTTAAACCCTCTCTGCTACTGCTACAGCTCTGAGCTAAGCTGGTGTGGTTTTGGGCTTTCTCTTTGGGTTTTGGCAACTTTTGGGCCTTTTGGCCACGAGTGTGGAAAAGTTATACATTTAGCCGTTCCACAAAAGATATTCATATTCCCGAACCAAATATACATATATACAACTAGCATATATTAATACGTATATCACAGTATATATTTAATTAATTATTATTTTTAACAACGACTAACTTAATTTTTCAATAATTGGGAAAGTTACACAATTTCATTCTTTTCAAATATACCCCTAACTTTTGTACTTGTCTCATACGCTCTATGTTAACCTACTGACTCATAGGGGTCTTTACCATTATCTACCGTCTTAAATATGTTTTTCCCACAAATGGTTTTTTCACCGAAAAAAATAAAATGTTACTCTAGAAGCCACATAGAATATATTTGAACCTTTTTGATTTTTAGGAATATATGTTTAATAGAATAAATCAAATATATACCAGTAGAAATATATTGACTAAATAATCTCATTATTATTTATTACTGTCCTCACACTACAATCTCATTCTAACTTGTCCGCAAACCAAGCAGAAGTAACAGGAATTGGGAGGGTATATTTTAGTCTTTCCATAAATGGGTGGAGAGAAAGAGAGTTGGATGATATTGAGAGGGAGATAATCGAATGATGTGGGTTATGTGAAGATTGAAGAAAGTGAAACCAACTCTTTTCTTCTTTCTGGTGGACGCATGGCAAAGACAATCCTTTGCTGGGACTTCATCGTCACCGACTTTGTAAGGTAATCTAGAGAAGTCATTTTCATTTATGCTGCTGAATTGGCAATGGGTTTGCTAGACTTTATTTAGTATTACCTCATTGAAATGTCCACGGTCGGGTCAATCATATAAATTTGATTGGCTAATAAATGCCATGCATATCTTTGTTTATAATTCGCAGGTTTTGGTTATAATTTCGAGGGATGGTGTCACTGCAAAAGTATACCACCCCATATCATCCATACTTGCCAAATGCATCATCTCAGGTACCGTTCCCAATTCTTCTTCAATCTTGATAATATATCCCCCTTATTAAAGTTCCTCTTCTTCATTTACAAAGGTGGCTGTGATGCATCAGCTGGGATGGTTTAGGAATGGCCACAGCCAGAGGCGATTTCTACATATTAAGTGAGTTTTTTTAATGCAAATACATGGTCTGGACCATAGCTACTTGCCGAACCCCTACGTAGAACACTAGCTCCGCCCCTGGCCATAATTGTAAGGGGCCCTGGCTGTGTTATCGGGTCAGAGCATGTGATGGAAACCTCCACTTCCTCTTGCTAACTTTAGATTACTTTCCTATTTTTTTAACAAAAGAATCAAGCTCTCAAGTAATTAGATCCCTCTAACTAAGGCCTTGACCAATAAGATGCATGATTGAGCATAATGCTCAATCTTTAACAGTCCTATTGTAAAGTGAAGGAAGAGTACACAGTTTCATAGTTCCTGTAGACTTCTTTGCAGGATCCAATTTACCCGAGTGAATAGTCTTATGCTGCTCAAAGCAGGATTGTTTAGTTCAATAGTGTAATCTCCACTGGTTTTTATATAAATATAGATTAATTCGATTCATCTTAACCTGCTCTCTTGAGGAGCGCAAAAGAAATCTTCTTCCAGGTAGAGAATATAATTTCTTACTGATGAATGAAAGTGAATCCAAAATTGCTGCCTTGTAAAGGATTTTGAAGTAAAATAATTCTACTGTGAAGACACACCTTTAGTAATAAAGCATGTCTTGGTTATTGGATGACCTTGCATTTAAGTGTCATCCCAGATTCATGATATGCTCATAATAGGTTCTTGTTCTGAGTATAAGATGTGGGAATAGTGCTGGCAATACATCATCTTGTCCTATGTTAATTGATTTTTCGGCACCAAATGACGACCAGTTACTATTTTCCTGTATTTGTTTCCTTATAGATAGACTTGGGAGGCGTCAGATTCTTGCAATGGGATCAACAATTGCCCCGTTGTTGCTGATGACTTATCAGACACCAACATCATGTAAAAGTCTTCGTGCAGTGTCTTAACCTTTTAGTTCCCTAGTCAAAAGGAGTTCTGATGTATCGCACACAGTTATCTTTCATGTATCATGTTGTTCTGAAATTTTAATGGCTGATATTCTAAGAGTACACCCTTTGATATGGCTCAGCGGGCTGCAGAAAGTAAGAAGGGATTTCTGCCTGTCACAAACAAGAAGGATAGATACTCTTTCCTCTATCCTTTTGGATAACAGGTCATTCTGAACTTGATGGTTATAATGTTCTCTATTGGTTTTTTTTTACGGTTGTCTTTTGTTCCTATGTCATAGTTGCGTCAAAAATTTGCTGGAGAAACTGGAGTATGGAGCTGCATTTGTTGGTTTAGCGATTTCAGATCCATAAATACCTTAGAAAATTTTAGTCCTTTTATATAATTCCACTAATTTTTAAAAATATTCTGTAGTTGCAAATTTCAATTTCTAGACCACATTTCCCCCTTATAAATTAAACTAGTCTTATCCATTAATTCAGTTTTGCTTTAACTATTTATTTTTTTTTTTAAAACCTCACCCAGGGAATTGTTGAAGGTGAAGATAAAGTTTTCAAAGATGTTATTGAAACACTAGAAAGTATTAGTGTAAATGTGATACCAAGCAGTAAAGTGGACATACGAGATTTTGGTTCGCGGCAACAGGTTTGTTGAAATGCTAGATTATTTATCCCAGATATTTATATAACTGTTTGGCTGTTTTGGATTATTTTGCTCCACGAAGTAATTATATTTTTCATTGATTGTATATTAATTTGTGATTGTGGCACTCGTCAATGTGTTCTCACCAGAACTATTCGTATTGCAGGCTGCTGAAATTTTAACAAATACGTTTTTAGTGTCGCCTTCTCAGAAAACAAAACTGATTCACGCATCAGAGGTGTGTGATTTGGTATTAATTCCATCACTCAAAATTTGTAATTGGTCTTTGAGTGCCTGTCATGCCGAACTTTTATTGGTGTTACTGTTGAATAAACTTTTCAGAGCCTT
>MCJB01049134.1:38641-50951 GCA_002018475.1 Nicotiana obtusifolia | reverse complement strand
CTAGTCATGAAATTTCATCATTCTAATTCCAGTTCAGTGAACTTTCTTTTCAGAAGTTCTCTTGAACTTTGTTTGAAAAGGCATATATCTATTTCCTTCTTTTTGCAGTTCATGGTTTGACAAAGATGAGTTAGTGCATTATTTTGACCGGTATCGTATGTTCCAATATTCTCATAGCTCTCTATTGGCACTACGTCTATTTGGAGAGCGCGTGTATAGGAGTGAATTTTGGTTTACAGAAAACCGAGCTTTCATTTTTCTACCAGAGTGATTCTCTTTTTTTTTCCGTTTTTGATAAAGTACCAACAAATGATAAAATTGAAAAATAACTTCCATTTTACCAGAAAATTGAAAACCATGCAATGCCCTCCAACACTTGATGTCATGAAGTTCTTCATTCTCTATTGGCCTTCTATTTGGTTTAAGACTAACGAAAGCTACTTATTTTATGAGATCCTGAAGGATATCTACTAAGGATTAGCTGTTGACATGGTACATCATGTAAGATAAACTAAAAATTGTGATCAAAAAGTTTTTCTATGCTTCAGCAGGGCGTGACCTTTTCTTGTGATGGGTATTTAACCGGTTAGCAAGACAAGCTATCAGTTTGTGAATCAACAGACTAAATTGATTCACTCTTCCCATGATTCAAATTCTGGTTGTTATTGGAGTTGAGGTGATAAATTGCTTAGATTGGTTTCATTAAAGTTAAGCTACTTTTGCAACTGCTATCTAAAGTTAATAACTTATTTCCTTATGCCGGTACATGACACGTTGTTGTCATGCTTCAAAGATGTCACAAGGAAATATCTAAAGGTTTCACTTGAACCAGTAATTCGCGGAATTCTATCTGTAAATCTATTTGATGATCATTGTCTGATGATTCTGTAGCTCAGCGTTGATGGCAAAACCTATTACACATTCGAGTTTACTACACAAGTCCCAAATTATGCTCGGCATGCAATCACTGCAGTCTGCATTGGCAATGGTATGATACTTATTTTAGGTTTTAATTGTCATGTGTATGCTATGGAGAATGTTTTACTTCTTCGTTGACTAGGATGTTTCAAATTCCTTCCGTAAGCTGATAAAGAAAGGGTCTCATTTCCCTGCCTTTCTGGAGTAGAACTTGGTTACCTGCCAAATTCTTGCACCATTATAGTTTTGGTAGTAATTAGTTGAAAGATGCAGCAACATAAATATTGATATGCTTCGACTTTTTCACTAGCCTGCAGGATCGTCAACTTAGGCTTTAGCAAGAACTAATTCAATCTCCCATATACTCATTTATCACCATAGTTTTGTTTCCATCAATTTCTTATGATAACATTTATAGATGGTTTTATCTAAATTGACAATGAGGTTTATTAGTTAACTTCTACCTCGAAGTTCTTGAATCTTGCAATTGATGGGACGTTAGCAACCATTGGTTATCAGCACGATGGTAGATTCAGGCCTTTTTGCTTTATCAGGGATAATAGAGAAAGAAATGAAGTACAAGAAGAGGTTCCATACCCTGGAAAACCAAAACGGTGATGCAGTGAATAATTTCTATCATTTATGCAGTACAACTACTTTTACCAACTGTTAGATTTACTCCTGCTTAATTTCCCTCTTCGAAGCCTTGATGGTTTTGAATCTGAAATTTTGAATCTTTCGTGTACTGAAATACCTGATGGTAAGAACCGTTATTGTAATTACCTCACGAATATCTTCAATTGAGAAGCTTTTCATTGTTTAATTTAAACAAAAAGTTAATGACAGTCAACACTTCTTTGGTTCGATTTTATGCATATCCTGGTCAGCTCCTATTGTCTTTTCTACTTGTGCGTGTAAAATCAATGTGTCACACCAACTTCTTTCATCTCTTTTGACATGCATTTCAATGATGTTGCATTTTGAATGATGAATCCTTATGCAGGAAAGTTCTATACATTGACAACTGGAGCGAACGAGAGGAGGTGGGAGGAAGATGAAGGATAGATTATATTACATACTGTGGTTGACTCCTTCCGCATTTTCAATGTCTAATAGAGTAATATACTTTAGTCACACATTGCTTCTTGGTGTTAAATTCCCAGTTTTCCTCTTTAAATATCTAAGATTGGAGGTTGTATAATGGATGTAGATATAAGTGTTTTGCATATTATTTTCAGCCATTCAAAATGGCATTACAGATTCTATAGCAGCGTCCTTTGTGGAATACACATTGTTCTATTTCAACGTTGACACTGTATTTTCTTTTCTTTACTGCCCTGAACCACAACTTTAGCTTGTAAAACTCTTCAGATTTTAAACCACAGTTCCTAAGCCAAAAGAAACAAGAAGTGAAAAGTTTTGAAGCAGATTGCGAAGAATTCTTGAAGTTTTGAACAAAATCGAATCAGATTTGATTTTGTAAGAAACTGACCAATAGAGTAATTCTTATTACTTATAAACCAAACAGAACCCCTTTCTTAGATGGATTAGAAAGAGGAACTCTGGCGATAAGGAGACCTGGGTGCGATTTCAATCGCAAAGGCCATCGCGGCTCCGCCAGGTACATCGCCGCCGGTCATCACGCCTCCAACTCACGACCCAAATACTGCTTCAAATTCGACCAACCCTCAACCCCTAGATTACACCAACATCTTCAAACCAGAGATTTTGAACAATCAGAAGACTGCGAACCCTAAATCGCAGAATCCAGTGGAACCAATCCCATTCAAACGAGCTGCTTTCCTTCATGGAGAACCCTTCGTCAAATTTACAGAAGCAGAAGTCAATCGCATGAATATTATTGAAGGTCTACAGTACGCAGTGCTGGGCAAGTTCTCATATGGATGGCCAGACATTCAAGAATTGCGTCGAATCATTCCATTACAGTGTGGAATTAAAGGTGAATGTAATTTTGAGAGATATACATGTGCTGATTAGACTAACATTATGGGAGGATTTTATTAAGATTACGTCGAAAAGCACTTACTATCTAAAAGCCAAAGATGGATATGACTATCAGATGCGACAGCTAATTTATGATGCAAAATTCAAGTCCGGAGAGGAAACGCCAATGGCTATGGCTTGGATATCATTCCCGCATTTGCTGCCTACATTCTTTGTTAAGGAATGTCTGTTTTCACTTGCGTCAGCAGTTGGAAAGCCACTGCACCTTGACATGGCGACCATAAACAAGACTAGGCCGAGTTGTGCACGCGTCAAAGTTTTGGTTGATCTTCTAGCAGAATTGCCGAAAAAAGTAAGAATGGACATAGAAAATGAATCCACTGGTGAAGTCAGAACTGAATGGGTTAAAATCCAATATGATTTTATCCCAAAGTATTGCAAACAGTGTAAACTACAAGGCCACGACATGATTGAATGCTGGAGGATTCATCCAGAACTTCAGAACAAAAATTCAACAGAGAAATATGAGGCAAAGAGAAGTGAACCAGATAGAATGAAGGAGCAGGGGAAAGAAACAGCACCTCTTATGATTCTTTCAAGTGGTAAAGTTGTTGGAAATGCAGGATATATGATACCAGCTGGAAATACGGATTTACAATGGAAGCAGGTCAATCGAGCACAAAACAAAAATAAACATATTACTAATCAGCCTAAGGGAGGACTGGAAGTACTGCCAGTTAACTCAAAGTCTAAGGGAGTTCAGGAAAATAACAGTGGTGATGTTCTGGAAATAGCCCAGAGTAAGACAAATGAATGCAACCAATTGATTGTAGTTGAAGAAGCAGTGGAGGAAATGAATGCACCTGCAGCAAAGGCAGTAACAATACTTTCAACACCTGGCAGCAGCAATCCTTCACAGTTGACAAAGAAAAAGGATCAGAATGACTCACTGCTGACGACAAACAAATTCGCCTTATTAGTAAGGGAATCTGAAAATACAAAGGAAAACCAGCAAGAGGATCAAGGTATTAAGGAAAGACAATTTCTAACTGATGTGGATAATACCAGCAGACAGTCGCCCAGGTCGACACACAAAATACTTAACCCACTGGCTCCAACTTATCAGAAGGAGAGTGGGATTAAAGTTGCAGTACCAGATGAATCCACTTCACAATGGGTTAATAGGAACTTTAATCAAGTTCCTAATATACCTACTGATGCTAAACTGGTCACTATGAACCAATCATGCTAAGAAGTGCCTTCACAATCAATCGACACATTTGGTACAAAGGGACTTGATAGGTCTGTTGATCTAACAAGGTTGAGTAGTAGATTATGGGCTGAGCAAATTGAAGAGCAAGCAGAGGAGGGAGAATTTCATCTTGATGAGGAACATGACAATGATGAACAAGAGTTCTCAGACAACCAACAGAGGGAACAGGAAGATCAAAGTGTTAATGACCAAACATCACAACTGCAGAATCAGAAAGATGCTGAAATTGAGGTTATTGAGAATCCAGTTGAGGCTATTAACAAACCAGTGAACCTTAATGGTGGTGCAGGGGACAGAAAATCAGTCTCTATTGCCAGTGTAGAGACGAGCATCAACAGGGCAGATGACAAAGAAAAGCAGCAGAAAAACCAAGGAAATAATACATCTCTGTTAATATTGCATGAGGATTCAAAAGACGATGCTATAGCTCATCAAAATGCAGAACAAATTCAGATTGCAAACACTTCAAGTATCCTCAAAACTAACTCAGCAAAGAAGCAGTTGTTTATCAGGAATGACACTACTGAAGAGGTGGAGATACAGAGAGGTGATGACAGGGACATGGATGAGGAATCAATTGCTCAAAACTTCCAAAATATAGCTAGACAGGGAGACATATCACCGACTATAATGGAACGTGCTAAATCTGCTGGAAAGAGAAGAAAAAAGCAACAAAATACTGCAAATGCTTACCCATCAGGTGTTCAAACCAGAAGGACCAACTCTAAATCCAATAATTTATCATGAATGCGATTATTTGGAATGTGAGATCGGTCAATACAATGAGTGCTTTTGAAAGACTCATAACAATGCACAGACAACATCATTTCAAGTTCATAGGTATCATGGAGCCAAAGCAACAATCAAGGAAGATTGAGAGATATAGAAGAAAGATTGGTTTACCGCAAGCTTTTGTCAATATTTCAAATAAAATTTGGGCTTTTGTCAATGAAGATTATGAAGTTACTGTTGTCATGGATATAGTGCAACAACTGACACTAAAGCTACATGATCTCGAGAGCCACACAGAATTCATTCTTACGCTAGTATATGCTAAATGTGACAACATTGAAAGAATTGAACTCTGGGATTCATTATATGCTTTGGCCAGTGACATGACTTTTCCGTGGCTAGTGGGAGGAGATTTCAACGTTATATGGGATGAAGAAGAGAAGTTTGGTGGCCTCCTAGTGTCACTAAATGAGGTCGATGATTTTAGACACTGCATGAACACTTGTAATCTGTCAGATATGGGCTTCACGGGGAGCATTTACACTTGGTGGAACGGGAGGACAGACGAAGACTGTATTTTCAAACGACTAGATAGATGCTTCAACAACAGTGAATTCCAACAGTTGATGCCAGGAATGGAAGTTAAACATCTGCCAAAGATTGGGTCGGATCATAGCCCGATGTTGATTTCTTTTAAGCATGATGCAACACCAATCAAGAAATCATTTCGATTCATGAATTTCTGGGTGAAACACGAGTCATTCAAACAGGTGGTCCAAGAAAACTGGAATGCTGACTTCCACGCAAATCCATTCACCCTCTTCAATTACAAACTGAAAAAATTGAAGAAAGCACTCTCAACATGGAGCAGGGATACTTATGGAGATATTTTCCAGAAGGTTGCTAGCTTGGAAGAAATAGTTGCTGCACACGAGATTGCCTTTGAACTACATCCTACTCAGCAAAACAGGGAAAGATTACATAAAGTACAGGCAGAATTGATAAAAGTCTGGGCAATCGAGGAACAATTTTGGAAACAAAAATCAGGATGGTTTCAAGACGGGGATAGAAATACAAAGTTTTTCCATGCACAAGTGAACGGGAGGAGAAGGAGACTACAACTCAAATGCATTCAAGACAATCATGGTAAATGGCTAGAAGGAAATGAAATGGCAGAGGAGGTTGTTCGATACTTCTCTGATCAGTTTCGAGAGGAAAGAATACCTACTAATTTTGGCATACTTGAACACATGCAAATGCTGGTAGATGACAATGATAATGCCGATTTGATCAAATTACCATCCAAAGAGGAAGTGAAGCAGGCAGTATATAGGCTAAATGCAGATAGCACAGAAGGTCCTGATGGTTTTAATGGGTGTTTCTTTCAACAGTGCTGGGAGATTGTTGGGAACGACATATGGGATATGGTACGGGCTTTTTTCTGTGGCCAAGAACTGCCTCGATTTATCACTCACACTAATTTAGTCTTGCTGCTAAAGAAGAAAGAAGTGAATAATTTTGGCGATATGAGACCAATTAGTCTCCGCAACTTCGTCAACAAAGTTTTCACCCGAGTTATGCATGGACGACTTGTAAATCTTCTGCCGAAATTAATCTCGCATGAACAAGCAGGCTTTGTGAAAGGTAGAAGCATTGTGGAAAATGTCCTTCTGACCCAGGAGATCGTTACTGATATCAGACTAAGGACTAAGGCAGGACCTAACGTGGTAATCAAGCTCGACATGACAAAAGCCTACGATAGGATGTCTTGGCTCTTTCTGACAAAAGTTTTGCGAAAAATGGGATTTTGTGAGACATTCATTGGATTGGTATTTGGTCTTATATCAACCAATTGGTACTCAGTACTTCTTAATGGGCAACCGTATGGTTTCTTCAAATCAACAAGAGGGTTGAAGCAAGGTGATCCTTTATCACCAACACTCTTTATTCTGGCAGCGGAGGCTCTATCGAGGGGTTTAAACTCACTACATACGAATTTGTATTTCTGTGGTTTTGGATTGCCGAAATGGAGCCCAAAAATCAATCATCTTGCATATGCAGACGACACTATAATTTTCTCCTCTTCTGATACAACCTCCCTACACTTAATCATGGAAGTGCTTAATGCTTATGAAGCTTCATCGGGACAGCTTATTAACAAGACAAAATCAGCTTTCTACATGCATGATTCAACTGAACAGGAGATTGTTAACAAAGTTCAGCGAGCTATTGGAATTGGAAGGAATGATTTCCCTTTCACATACCTTGATTGCCCAATCTTTTACACTAGGAGAAAGATGGAGTTTTATCATGGAATCATTAACAAAATCCTGGATAAACTTCAAGGATGGAAAGGGAAATTATTATCTATTGGCGGTAGAGCAGTCCTAATTTCTCATGTTTTGCAAAGCATGCCGATCCATCTGTTGTCAGCTATGAATCCTCCAAATTGTGTCATTGACAAATTGCATAAACAGTTTGCGCAATTCTTTTGGAGCAATTCAGTTTGTGAAAAGCGTAGACACTGGGCGTCATGGAAGTCACTTTGCTTGCCGGTTGAAGAAGGCGGGGTAGGTTTCAGATCATTATATGATGTCTCCAATGCGCTTTTCTGTAAACTTTGGTGGAATTTTAGGACAAAACCAACGCTATGGAGCTCTTTTGTTGCACAAAAATACTGTAAAAAGCTGAATGCGATTGTTGTTCCATGGAAAAGAGGCTCGCAGATCTGGAAGAAGATGATCCAATGCAGAGATAGTATAGAACATCTAATTCTGTGGAAACCAAAAATGGGATCCTCCCTTTTTTGGTATGATAACTGGACGAACATAGGGGCTCTATACTTCAATGTTCCTCAAAACTTTCCAATTGACGAGTCAGTCAACAATGTACGCGAGGTTGTATCTGAAGGAGAATGGAATAAAGAACTGCTGAGAAACCTACTGCCAGAGGACCTAGCAATGCATGTTACTGAACATATTCAACCACCTAGGGAAGAAAGCATACTGGACAAACACTTGTGGATGCAGGAGCCAAAAGGAGAGTTTACTGTTAAATCGGCATGGAATTATGTGAGATCGAAAGGTGAGCCATTGAATGCATATAAGAACATGTGGGTGAAAGGGCTCCCATTCAAAATTTCTTTTTTTATGTGGAAATTGTGGAAAGCGAAACTACCTCTAGATGATGTAATAAAAAGAATGGGATACATGATTACGTCTAGATGTTGGTGTTGCGTGAATCCACAAGAGGAAACATTGAGACATGTTTTCTGGAAATCACCTGCTGCTCATAGGACATGGTCCTATTTTCTCTCTCATGCTGGTTTATCTCTGGAGGGTCTAAACCTGCGACAAGCTGTGATACGATGCTGGACGCACAAGGTTATCACGAGGCTAAAACCTGTGTTCCAAGCATTGCCTGCAATAATCGTTTGGGAGCTATGGAAAAGGCGAAATAGCTACAAATCAGGAGAAGTGGTAACTGTCAGCCGAGTCATATATCAGGTGTCATCGACATTGCAAGCGCTAGTGAAAGTGAGGAAACCCGGAATTCAGAAGGCTCCGCACAAATGGCCAGACTTGTTAATAATGTTGGAACAATATTCTCCAACACTGGAAGTCAGCAAGGTGTTATGGCAATTACCAGAGAAAGATGTGATCAAAATGAATACTGATGGTGCAGCGAGGGGAAATCCAGGAAAAAGTGCTATTGGTTTCTGTCTGAGGAACGATGAAGGAGATGTTATATATGCTCGTGGACAGGAGATTAAAGAGGGATCAAATATAGAGGCAGAGGCAGCAGCAATTCTGGAAGGACTTACACACTGCAATAGACATCACCTATCACATATTTGGGTAGAAACAGATTCCTTGCTATTAAAGAATATTATTGACGGAATCTGGACTACTCCTTGGGTAATATCTGAGCAGGTAGAAGAAATAAGAAGGCTGCGTACACAGTGCAATGCAAGGATAACACACATCTATAGAGACGGCAATAAGCTAGCAGATCATCTAGCCAATTACTCACTTGATGTAGGCCCTATTGAATGCTCCTCTTTTGCGCAACTGGACAGTGAAGGAAGGAAAATTGTGAACGATGATAAACTTCAATGCCCATATTTGAGGATAAGAGTTGCAAGGAAGTGAAGGGGGAGAGGACTATGAGACATACACTCTGTGTCCAAAAGCAAGAAAATCAACTGGGAATGTCTTCTATCAAGGATGTTGTCTGTTTACAGGGAAATGGTCAAAGATGCAGTTTTTCAGCAACTGAAGAGATGCTTGTGAAGGTCCTCACTCTGTTAGATTACTGGGATGGTTGCTTGCACCAGACCACAACATCAGAAGTACAATCGATACATTTGCAAGCGTCAATGGCAGATAGAAAAGGAAAGGAAGCTGGGAGGACAGAAAAGAAACACTACCTGGTGTTACTGGGAAGGCAGCCTCTTGGAGGGAAACATGAGATTAATAATTGGTTTCTTTTTTGCAGATACATGTGCTGGATAAATACACAACACAGTTACAATTTCCAAGGTGAACAAGATACAAACATGAGCAGAAGAATCAGATCAGATAGAACTGGAAACAAAAACAAGGTGACTGCTGAAGATGCAAATCGCGTAATGCACATTTGGACATTACTCGCCTGCTTTGTAGACGATTGGAAAGGAAATGAGTACAATGAAGTAAAGAAAGTGCAGATCAACACTATCAGCTGCACTTCACCTCGATTCCTGCAGGATATCAGTTTCACGAGTCAGATATTGAAGCAAACTGAATTTCAATTCCACTGGTGCATATAGAAGAGCAGAAGACTACTCAAATGGCAGTCCAGAACATGGACATTATAAAGAACAGAGATCACTACACATTGTTGAAACTTTGTTGTCGATTTTATGCAACTTTGATAATAGGAACTATGTAATCGTTCATCTTTTATTATTTTCATTTTTGAAAGACCGCCAAACTTGTAATTTTTATTTTGTGTATTTGCTTTATTATTAATAAAATGTTATAATTTACCCAAAAAAAAAAAAAAAAGAAACAAGAAGTAGCAAACCTACTCTTCAAAAAAGCTGACTTGAGGCGTGGGAGTGGAGGTTCAAACTATTTTTTCCGTCTGATAAGTACAAAGTTGGCATTCTTACATTGGTTTTGGTTCCATGCACAAGAATAGCACATTGTATGCATGGCTTGAATAAGCCCTAAAATCATGCGTAAAAAGCTGAGGATCAGTTTGTTTAACCATTCACAGCAAATGTGCTCCAAATTAACAGATAAAGAATGAGAATGGCATGTAATTTCACCTTTTGTATATAACCTTATATGTTATATCCAAATTTCCTAAGTATGAACTGCATGATTCTTCTCTTCCCCTTTAATTATTTTTAGAACTTATTTGACCCATATTTTTGACCTCTTATATTTCTCTACTGAGCCAAATCTTGGTTGGAGCTCATCAGGAAATGATGATCTTAAAGAAAGATAAACTTCTAATTTATTATTATTAAAATAAATAACACATATATTAAGTTACCCTCTAAACAATGGATAAGAAAAGGCAACTTTTGCGTCATTTTCATGGGTACAAGATCATGTTTCCTTCTTTCACACAGCAATTTTTCCGTGTATAATAAACGTTAACGTTATTTTATCGAGGTTTCTTTAAGATGAAGCATGCCATCTTTAATTTATGTCCTTAAACACATCATTATTTGCCATGATTCTGTCATTTTTTAAAGGCAAAAAAGCAAGTCGAAAGAGGCCTAATAGGCAGTTTCAGGGGCCTAATTAGGCCTAATGCACAGTAGCAGCCAGGAGCACAAAGTCATGTTTAATCATATGCTAATTAATTAAAAATACATAAAGATGTCCTATAGTATTTCAGCTGGATCTTTTAGATGTGTCAAAAATGGTTTAGAACAGCACATAGTGATAGCCAAATATATAGTATTAAATCAAATGGTCCTCCATTTGGCACAAAATTTGTATTATAAATTGTTCTTTCGCTAGCAGAAACATACACTGTATGAAAGATAAGTAGCAAGGATACCCCTTGTTTATCGTTTCTTTAACATGTCGTACAAACACCTAAGCATTAGTGTATATCTCCTTTGTAAGGGCAAATTCTGCTAATATAACAAAATGTCTATAATACTATGAAAACCTCAACCTTGTTGATTGGCAGGAATATCGAGCAATGTTACCTAGCAAGAACACATGACCGAAGTTTTTAAAGAGTTACCAATCACAGAGAATCTGTGCAAATCCTTAGTTCCCTCTTCCAAAGCACTGATCTTGCTGGTACAACATTATTTAAGTATCTCCAAAGAAACAAAGAATTCTTTGGTGAAATTCCTACTTTTGTTATAAGAATCTAACTTAACCTGGCACATCTAAAAATCTTTACCAAGATGAAGCACCACTGGGATATGGATTTTGCTTCAGAGTAGGTAAAAACAATCTAATTGCCAGCAGAAGGGGGAAAAAAATATGCGCAAGACATGCTAGAAAACAGCTTTAGAGTTTAGACTAAAGGGCACTTGGGAATGAGAATTCCAACGATTATTCTGAACATGCTGTTCTTGCATCCGACTTCAATAAACCAGTACAAAATATGTACGCCTATACAGAGAACTGCATAGCGAATTCAACACCAACAACTGCCAATTAAACTAGTCACAAGTAATTTAGATTTATCCGTCACTAGAGAATAAGTATACTCAAGTCCATCTGAAGCATAGCAAAATGTCACTACTGTTTGTTACACAAAAGGAGATATGACAGCAAGTTGGATCTTTAGTTCATAATGGATTCATGAGATACAAGAATATAAATTGGTTCATCAGTTACATATTTTAAAAGCAAAAAAAAAAAAAAAGGAGAGCGCACAGCTGCGAATCAAAGATTTTATTTCTAATGTTGTCTAGTTATATCAAAACAAAGGGAGGGGGGGGAGGGGGGAAGAGAAACCTTTCAGCATGCCACTTGAAAACTCTCTCAAAATCATCAGATACAGAAGGGATCAATATGCTCGGCGCTGCATTTTCCTAGGTTTCTTCACAAAACTCAGGCGAATTTTCTTTAGCTTTGTCCTCTTTCTAGCCATTTTCTCAGGCAGTGTCTCTCGCTTCTTCTCCTTCTTCACGGCTGTAGGTTTCTTCTTTGCATATCTAGGATGCACCATATAGGCCTTTGGCTCAACTGGCAATCCATTGTTCTCAGCTTCCTTGTAAAGGGCAGTTGCTTTGTCAACACGATTATGAGCAACCAGCTTTCCCATCAACAAATCATAAGTCTTTAACCCCGGTTTGCGACCATCCTCTTTCATCTTTGCAAAGACAGTCATAGCATGATCAGTTCTCTCAATCCCACATAATATTTTCAAAAATTCATAATAGGCCTTCTTATCAAG
>MCJB01049134.1:23379-38040 GCA_002018475.1 Nicotiana obtusifolia | reverse complement strand
CTATCAACCATGGACTCAAACGTCTTAAAACCGGTTACCCCTCGTCCATCAATAAGCACATCATTTGCAGCTTTAAAATCCTTTCTCCGTCCAAAATAATCCACAAAGAAAGATAGAACTTCATCATCAAGATTGAAACTTTCTTTGGATTTAACCCATTTGAAAAAACCTAAAACAGTTCTGCCAGCATCTGGGGAAAGATTGAGTGTAGTAAGGATCAGGGAAGGCGTTAAAGTTATGTGGGAGAAAGAAAGATCAAGTCTTTCTGGAATGGAGAGAGATTCCGCGTCCAGTTCTTTGACAAGCTCAGACGATAAAGACTGAGCAGTTGTTTCTTCTTGATCCTTTACAGGATCTTCAGATTGGGATGAAAAGGGTTTAAAACTGGTGCAATATAGTGAAAATGGAAATGGGTCATGGGGCAGTGGTGAAGTGAAAAGGTGGGTTTTGGAAAGGGAGAATTGGGAACAGGGAAGGTGGTGGGATTGACTAGTCGCCGACGAAGAAATACAGCGGCGGAGCAGTGTTCGTAGGTGGAAGCGTGTTAATGGGGACGTGAGTCTACGCATTTTCACTGTCTGTACTGTGTGAGAAAGGGAGGCGGCTATGGCGGATTGTTAAACCCTCTCTGCTACTGCTACAGCTCTGAGCTAAGCTGGTGATCGCGTTTAAAAACCAAATAGACTGTTTAGGAGGTATGCGACTTGGACGAGGAAAGAGGGCTAGAGCGTGGGTCAGGGTCAGATAGGGAGGGGCGAATCTTTTCAAAGAGGTTATCCTTCTCTCTCCATCGCGAAAATGCAATCTCTTTATCCCAACGATGAATGGGAATTGACAAAAGTCATTGAGAGAAATTCTTTTGTGGACGAGGGGTCCTCTTTGGGTTTTGGCAACTTTTGGGCCTTTTGGCCACCAGTGTGAAAAGTTATACATTTAGCCGTTCCACAAAAAATATTCATATTCCCGAACCAAATATACATATATACAACTAGTATATATTAATACGTAGAACGTAGTATATATTTAATTAATTATTATTTTAACGACGACTAATTTAATTTTTCAATAATTGGGAAAGTTACACAATTTCATTCTTTTCAAATATACCCCTAACTTTTGTACTTGTCTCATACGCTCTATGTTAACCTACTGACTCATAAGGGTCTTTACCATTATCTACCGTCTTAAATATATTTTTCCCACAAATGATTTTTTCACCGAAAAAAACAAAATGTTACTCTAGAAGCCACATAGAATATATTTGAACCTTTTTGATTTTTAGGAATATATGTTTAATAGAATAAATCAAATATATACCAGTAGAAATATACTGACTAAATAATCTCATTATTATTTATTACTGTCCTCACACTACAATCTCATTCTAACTTGTCCGCAAACCAAGCAGAAGTAACAGGAATTGGGAGGGTATATTTTAGTCTTTGCATAAATGGGTGGAGAGCAAGAGAGTTGGATGATATTGAGAGGGAGATAATCGAATGATGTGGGTTATGTGAAGATTGAAGGAAGTGAAACCAACTCTTTTCTTCTTTCCGGTGGACGCGTGGCAAAGACACTCCTTTGCTGGGACTTCACCGTCAGCGACTTTGTAAGGTAATCTAGAGAAGTCATTTTCATTTGTGCTGCTGAATTGGCAATGGGTTTGCTAGACTTTATTTAGTATTACCTCATTGAAATGTCCACGGTCGGGTCAATCATATAAATTTGATTGGCTAATGAATGCCATGCATATCTTTGTTTATAATTTCGCATGTTTTGGTTATAATTTCGAGGGATGGTGTCACTGCAAAAGTATACCGCCCCATATGGTACCGTTCCCAATTCTTCTTCAATCTTGATAATATACCCCCCCTTATTAAAGTTCCTCTTTTTCATTTACAAAGGTGGCTGTGATGCATCAGCTGGGATGGTTTAGGAATGGCCATAGCCAGAGGCGATTTCTACATATTAAGTGAGTTTTTTTAATACAAATACATGGTCTGGACCATAGCTACTGATTTTGCCGAACCCCTACGTAGAACACTAGCTCCGCCCCTGGCCATAATTGTAAGGGGCCCTGGCTGTGTTATCAGGTCAGAGCATGTGACGGAAACCTCCACTTCCTCTTGCCAACTTTAGATTAGTTTCCTATTTTTTTAACAAAAGAATCAAGCTCTCAAGTAATTAGATCCCTCTAACTAAGGCCTTGACAAATAAGATGCATGATTGAGCATAATGCTTAATCTTTAACAGTCCTATTGTAAAGTGAAGGAAGAGTACACAGTTTCATAGTTCCTGTAGACTTCTTTGCAGGATCCAATTTACCCGAGTGAATAGTCTTATGCTGCTCAAAGCAGGATTGTTTAGTTCAATAGTGTAATCTCCACTGGTTTTTATATAAATATAGATTAATTCGATTCATCTTAACCTGCTCTCTTGAGGAGCGCAAAAGAAATCTTCGTCCAGGTAGAGAATATAATTTCTTACTGATGAATGAAAGTGAATCCAAAATTGCTGCCTTGTAAAGGATTTTGAAGTAAAATAATTCTACTGTGAAGACACACCTTAAGTAATAAAGCATGTCTTGGTTATTGGATGACCTTGCATTTAAGTGTCATCCCAGATTCATGATATGCTCATAATTGGTTTCCTGTTCTGAGTCAATGGATTACATATTTGGACGTCTTCAGAGATATTTTTCTTCTATTTGATTCTTGATCTGTCTTAACAATTTGATATCTTTCACCTAGGGAGCGTGGTTTGAACAATTAATTTGTGTTAAAGAGGGACAGCTTTAGATCTCAATGTGCGATTTGTGAATTACTAGAGAAGCAGGTGGGGAAGGGAAGTTCTTTTGACCAAAGAGTCCAATTGTCTATATATATATCCGATGCTATCTCAACGAGAAATTTGGATTAGTAACTTGGAAAATAAGACAGACTACTCGCTACGACAAGTTAAATTACAACGAGAATATAAAAATTCTTTACACCATTAGTGTATATAAGTTAGATCCACACAACTGCTCTTTTTCATTGCCTCAAAGGTTCTTCAAACAAAACCATCTTCGGCTATTTTACAACGGCTAGCAATTGGACAAAGCCGGTATTGAGATCATTGTATTACTCCATTTTGTTAATGATTACATGTAAGAACAAAATGCAAAAGGAAAATTGAGCTGGCAAAAGGTAGAGAGAGGAGAAAGAGAATTGAATTTTACATAAATTTAGTCAGTATATCCAGGTCAAAATGACAAGGTCTTCTAGACAATAAACAAGCTGTGGCATCCACGGTGAATGTTCTTCCACTTAATCGTCGTCCTTAAATTCCCTGTCCAAGAGAAAAGGGCACTCTCAATATTAGTTTCTCTAAGACTGAGTTCTTAGTTCTCCTTATCATACAATAATTGAACAGAAGTCGCATTAGTTATAAGTGTTTTTTTTTGTGTGTGTGTTAAAGAGGTGTAAAGAATAGTCACTCACCTACGATCAAGGTACCGAGGCTGAATGCCACTGCCTTGACATGTTGTGCAAGTCAAACCACCAGCGCCGTCACAGTTGATGCACCGAGAGACTTCTGTCTCACCCCCTCCAAGCTCCACTGTCACACTGCCAGTACCCATGCAAAATCTGCATTTCTCTGCAGTATAAACCCATTCCTCATAAGTACTAGCTCTAAGTCAGTCCTCAAAACTGATGTTAGCTTCTAATGATTAGCTGGCTCTACACAGTCATTGATCAGACAATCTACTGAAGTGAACTTTTGAATAATCGAACCTCACTAAGATCATATGGTTCAATTAATCAATTCCCCTCTCTTCTTCCGCGCTGCATTGTCTATACACCTTAATTAACGGCACATAACGACCAAGAGTCACTTTGATGTTTCAGGTTGCAATTATCAAGATTAGTCTAAGAGCAAATTTTAAGGAAATATAAATCACCATTCTCTATCACTCTCTTCCTTAACGAACAACTCCATAGCAGATTCCACTACACAATTACGGTCACGCTAAAACACTTCACAATTACAATGATTTCATTTATGGAGGGAAATTCAAGTTTAGCCAGAACGAAGTAACAACAAATACAAAAGCGTTAGATCAGAGCCACAGATATCCTAGAAGCTCATCGAGTAATTGGCCGTTTGTGTAGGAAGCTTAATTCGGAACTACTTAAAGGAACTAGATATATGCTTGGGAGTTGAAGGGATGGGTGTCGCCCTCCAACGACATTTCTGAAATGCCATAGAAGTTATATGATAAAAAAATAAAATACTAAATACATACTATAAGCACTTTGGAAAGCTTTATAAGAAATGCACAATTTGCTCTATCGGATTATGTGCAATTTTGATCAACAAGTCATGCATAATAATTCAAAGATATACAAACTTTTCAGTCAGCCAGCAGAAGATCTATGGAAGCATTTGAAATGCGGTTTAGTTTAGTGTCTTTGCTCGGACTTCCATAAGTTCTGATCATTGATACACGCAAAAACATAATTAAGATAAAAGTTGAGGAAGCTCAAAGGGAAATCTAACTTCTCTTGGGAATTAACATGACTAGATCTATAGCAAATGGAAGCACCATTTTTATGGGAAAATAACAAGTCATACAAGTTATATCTTAATATTGAATACACAAATGAACCATTGGAGTTCCCCAAGACCTATAAGATATAATAGAGGGAAAACAAAAAGGATGGTTAATATGTTTTTCGTCACCAAAAACCATCAGAAAAGTACAATAGCAGTCCTATCTGAAGGCATGAGTCGGAGTTCATTTTTTTATAAAGGAATCCGAACATTTACTTATTAGTTTTATCTTTAGGACATTGAAAATTTTGCCTAATTCTATAATCGATGTTTTCCCATGTCTCATTTCAAAATGGCGAAAGAAACTTTACCTGGCATGCGTAAACTCAGCAATACAACCACACAAACTTGTTTCTCCTTGTGTTGAACCAAAACACTCTTTCAATAACAAGAGATTACTAGTTTTCACTATTTATCGTAAGCTTGAGAAAAGAAACTAAATTTCCAAGTGTTTGGGGTGGACAAGTGAACTCTTTATTAATTTGATTGCCTCAAATTATTTTATATATAGGTAAAGAAAAACCACTTTGCACCACCAGACGAGTTGTGCTGCTCCTTGAACAGCCTTTCAGCTCAAATTTATTGTAGAGTGCTAACAATGAATAATTTAGTAATCAAATTTTAAGTACATCTGTGGTCAGCAGTCATAACGTTAGGAGAATGAGAAACTCTAGCTCGAGAAAAACTTACGTGCACCACTGCCACTGCAGGGAAAACAAGGCTGCGTATTGTCTCGTTTGGCCTGCAAAATGTACAGTTATCAACTTCTAAACACTAGGACAGAGCTAGAAGGCAATCTACGGGTTCGGTCAAACCCAATAGGTTTATACCAAATCTTGCATTTGTATTATGAAAATATTTAATTTAAAAATCCCATTATTAGTACTTGAAGTCGTTAGTGTAGAATCCATAACCTTTAAATTTCAAATTTTGGATCCACCCTGACTAAACAGAGAATATATCAAATTTCAGCTGAAAGAGTCATGAAATAAATAAACAAAAGTCATTCATTTCTCTTTGACTGCTTAAGTGGCATATAGTTAATGTCATTGCAACAAGCAAGAAAGGTACAACTTTTTATCCAAAGGGCATATTATCATAAAAATAAACAAAAACTTACAGCATTATCGATTTGGGTCTCATAAAAAACTGGAATTCCAATACCAATAGCAACACTGACCACCCCAACTGTAATTGCAATAACCTGCCAAGTACATTATCAACAACACAAAAAAAACATGTGATCAATACCAAAATTAAGAAATAATTATGTAAGAAAAGCACAAAAAAGGAAATTTGATAAAGAAGAGAACCGTGTTTTGATCAAGATCCGCAGCTCTAACACATGGGTAAGAATTTGGTGAACGTTGTGTTTGATGAAATTTCTGAGAGAAAGTAGAAGAAGAAGAAGGGAGTTTAAGAGGGCAGCTAATAAATGGAGATTTAAAGCGGGAAAGTGAAGGTGCTGTTAACATTTCCTCTTTTCTATTCTATATTTCACTATTGCTTTGGTTTTGCTTCTTTGTTTGGCTATGGTTTTTTGTTATTCAGAAAACGAAGACAGTTCATTTGGATTTTGCTATCCATTTTGGCCTTTGGATTGTGTGGGGTCACATTTCATATTTACCAGTCAGTTCATTGTTCTTTTCTTCTTCTTCTTCTTCTTCTTCTTTCTTCTTTTCCTTAATGGGTGAGCTTTATGTTACCAACTGAGGCCAATCCACTAAAGAACAATTTACTTAAATAGCCTCTCTCAACAACTTAAACTAAAAATAGTGATGGATGGGTAATTCATATATAATATATATATATAGAGAGATGCATAGCTCAGGTCGGAGCAAGGTGTCATCGGACGTTCAACAAGTAATCTCACGATCGAACTAGCTGGTGTTCGATGGTGAACGAGAAATAGAGGAGCGCACTCTTCTAGGCCAATGGGTAGATCGGTGGTTGCGATGGCTCTCTTGGTATCAAACCTCGGCATGGTCGAGCATAGGGCCACGGACTTTGCTCTGGAATAGGTTAATCGCTGGAGACGAGAATAATTTATAATGAATGGAGTATATAATATATGTATACTGGCTAAAAAATAAATAGTAATTTCAGACGGCTATTTGTGTAAAGAATGTGTCCCATCAGAAGGATACAGCCCAAGACAAAATGGTTCCTCTTGTGGCTGGATGTCTAAAAGGTTAACTTGCTCGACCCTATAAACAATTTTTGTACATTGTTTTTAAGTTTGATGTGATATTTAAGGCGAACGTATAAGCACCTTGACTTTTCTAGTAATTATCTATTATTTTTCACTAGCATAAATATCAAATAAGTAGCTTATCAAGATTTAGAGAAATGTGAAAAATATATCAGCACTGAAATTTTGAATCATGATTTTTTATGATTTTTACCTACTTCATTGATGCTAGATGATATTCAGAGTGCCATAGTGTGGCCGTCAAACACATACAATAAGAATTAAGGAAGATTTTGTTATTGCATAGCTCAGGTCGAAGCAAGGTGTCATCGGACGTTCAACATGTAATCCCACGATCAAGCTCAACTCAATCATAACAATGAATTGAGAGGTAACTCTTGTGAGTTTATACATTTTGAATTTATGCATTTGTTGGTATTAACGCTAACGCTAGTGTAACTAATTACGATTGATACGTATATGCACAGACATAATACAAATGAAGTTGAACATTAAATTATGAAAGGGATTGGCTGGTCACTTGTTGCCATTAATAACATAGTTGCTTTAGATAATGGAATTTTAATCATCGATAATTAAAACAATCTGACTAATTAAATTCAAAGCACACAGTGTTTTCTTAATTATTTCCACTACATTCGTGTTAAATTCAATAAAATGGAAAATAAATTAATAATAAATAATAAATAAATTGTATAATCTGCCATGATATCCATATTAATTGGTATATAGTCCTAATAAATTTAAAAAATAATTTGGAATGAGTAATTAATGCTAAGGACAAAACAGAAATAATAAATTATTTTTCTCTAAATATATGAAAGTGACAAATAAAAATAAAAATTTATTTTTAAAAATTTATTTTTAAAAAATTATTTACCACGATATCCATATTTACGTGTTAGCATGATCCAATGAAGAAAAAAAAAGGCATACATTCTTTATTTAAGTTCCATTTAGACGTCACCTAATATTTACAGAAGTTAGATGAGGATTAATGACACATAAATGACCCCCCCACCCCAAAGTACAGCTAGTGAGGACAAATTTGGTTGCATGTATAATACTCTGCATAAAATTCAGCATTAGTAATGTGTATTTGGTAGAAAAAATTTATAGTATTTGCATAAATTTCAGCATTACAATACAATGTTTTGTATTGTTCTTGTTGTTGACATATAATATATGCAAAAATTATGTACTATTTTATGCGAAGGTGCAATAAGAGTGTTATGATTTGTAAAATATGTATTAGATTCGGGATATCGGGACATCAACCGGATCGGAAATCGAATCCTAAAGTGATTTCGGAATAGGTTCGAGAGCTAAAACAATTTACGAAAAGTAATCAAAATACACTTATTTTTTACTTCTTCAATTACAATTATGCATTATCAGTTCGCACATTACTAATTTTTAGATTATAATTCTTATATTACTAATTTATACATTATATAATTATGAATAATCGATCCTCATATAACTTGTCCTGCACCAAACAACCATTTAGAATTTAATTTTTATGCAGAACGGTATACAATGACTTTTGTACACCATCTTGACATATGACAATTCAAATATCATTAATATATGTGGTATTTTCTCCGGTTAACTTTAAGTGATTTTTTGTTCTTTTTTTTTGGTCCATAATATTTGATTTTTTCATATATCAAGAAGGAATTAATTTATTTTTTTCAAAGTTGCTCTTGGAGTAAAGTGCCTAGAAGTATTTTTTATATTTTCAGTGAAAAAAATTAAGGTTAATATGATCAATTTCTTTGTTAATTAATGCTAAAAGGTAAATTTCTTAATATATATGAAAGAAATCAAAATATTATCTATTTTTTTTTTTTTACGAATTGAAGCGACAAAGAGCTAAATTTCAGTGAATCGTGACAGCAAGGCTATTCAACCACTAAGAAAAGAATTCACTTAAAATAGACCAGAGAGTACTAATTCGGATTAAGTTTATCATTGGATGAACTGCATTGCTGATATTGATTCCAAAAAAAAGACGGTAGGTACAGTTAGGCCGTGAACAATCAACCACCGTACTGTAAAAATTGAATAGGTTCGATCTATAGTCATTAGGGCCTCCTAAAACGATCTACTAAATTCATCGAGTTGTTCCAAAGGATCAAAACGGTCAGTTATTAATGGAATTCTTTATCGGCTCTCTGTAAAATACTCGTTTAGCCGAGAGCTTTCAAACACATCGTAAACTAAACCGGTGCTGACAAATAAAGTTAAATCCGCCACTAAAAGCAAGACGACAACTGTCAATTGAAGAAGAGAAAGAGGACTAGTTGTTTGTAAAAACGAGTTGTGGGTAGCAAAGGGTTAAGTGTGAGAGAGGGACAGGCCATTATTGTAACGCATGTGATTATTGGTGTGACCACATAGCCCTTAGTTCTTTTCCATCGAACAAATTAAAAGTCACTTCTCTGTAGTGTACTCCATCATTTCGTGGTGTAACTATATTTGCAGACATAGCCTTTTAAGGTATTGTAACCTAAAATCTTCCAAAACGAGGTATCCAAGGCTTTTGCATAACCATAACTTCAAGTAGTAATCTTAGAATCCATAGATTCCAAGCAGGCGTAGCGAGGAATATTCTCATTAAAGATATTTAAATTTTAATGAAGTTTTTGTTAAATAAATGAATGTACCGAAAATTTTAAATATATAATATTTAGCTAAACCATAAAAAAGTTTGTAATAAAACTATAATTTTATAAATTAAAACTAATATAAAAAAGATAACAACAAAAACTATTTAATTAAAGTAAGCATAAAATCAAGGGAAGATGTGTTGAGGGGGTTTATAGCTTGTAAAGACATTTTTATTAAAGAAATTCTTGCAGAACTTGACTTTTAAATTTTAAGATTTGTTTAATTAGCATTTACACAAATTTTAAGCTTTGAGAGTATTTTTTAGGAGATATTTAGATTTTAAAAGTGGTGTTACCAAACAGAGTGGTCCCTGTTTAGTTTTGGAGAACAGAAGGACACATAAAAATGTTAAAACAAGGATTTGAACTCATGAAATCTTCCTCACTTTGAACATTAGGTTTTCTCTATTTAAGGGCGTTCAAGATATAATATATAATCATATAAAATGATATTATATCTGTATATACACGATAATTTTTTGGCAAAAAATATTCGTTTGACCATCCTTAAAACAGCTACGCCACTAATTCCAAGTAAATTCGATTGGTCATTCGTATATACTCTTTTTACTTATTTTATATGTATGTATATATATGATTCGACCTATAATTAATGTGTGGTGTTTTTTCATGGCTACGCCCTCTTAATAGTTGAACCAAGATAGCACATTGGCTGAACCAAGATACCATTTGTCAAATGAAATGGCTACTACATGAAGTTTTAGCACTCCCTATAGAAAAATACTTTATTTAGGGTTTGAACTCGACACGTTTAATTAACAGTGAAAGAATATTTATCCTTCTTTAATCTCTACCACACTCTTTATCGGTGCTAAAGCCAATAGAAACCTAAGAAATAATGACCGGCTATAAAATTCGCTACTTGAGAGAATGTACGTTTAGTAAAGAACTGGATAAAAACGATTACTACATAACCATGTTATATGACATTACTATAAAATCCAAGAATATGATTTTTTAAATAGTATTGCTTCTCTTCTTGAACTTAAATTATTCCTCCTAAATAGCCAAAAGTTATAGAAGTGGCATAACTAATTTGAAAGCCTCTGTTTATTCCATCTAATTTGGTAGTAACAATTAACCTTCATTTAGGCTGACTATATATAATGAAAATACAGACAAATGATGAAGTTTGACAAGCTACCTGATTGGTGAGGTCACAGTTTTTATAATTCTTGGAAAATTCTGAATTGAAAGGTAAGTAATGTTGGGATTGAAGGTTGGTGAACGAGAAGTGGAGGAAAAAAATATGAATGAAAAGTAAGTTTTCTTATGCTTTGGAAAGAGCAGTTATCTTTCATTGGTGGTGGAAAAAAAGAAGGAATGTGCTTATATTAAGAAAGCACTTCCCTTGGTGTTAAATGGATTGGAAAGAAGGTAAGTCTCGCGTCGCCGTCGCTCGGCTTCAGCTTAAGATTGGTTGATTAATCTTGTTGGACAAAATTTCTTTCAATTATTTAATTAATTAAAAATTATAGTTAAACTGATTGACTATTTTGACATTCTGTTCTACTGCTAATTTTTTATCTCTGTTTTTTCTGTGAAAGAAAATTTACTGTTTCATAATATTATAGTTAGTACAGGAAATTATTTTATTCTGTAATCTGTATTTTATTTTGGAGATTAAGACCTTTGTGGTTTTCTACTCCTTTTGAATTTTTCTATTTCTGAGTTGAAGATATAAAACTTTATCGAAGTATTAAAATTCAGAAATAATTTAAAGAACATAAAAACTTCATCGTTTTTTTGTGAAACAATATATAAAAACTTTGATTTTTGTTTATTAAACGTACTGCTTATTGTTCCATTTTCTACCATTATTGAAATGTTTTGTTGTTGCTAGTGAGAAATGGCAATTGAGAATGAAAATTCTTCTACGACTGTTGCAGCAATGACGATAGCCTTGTCAAGCCGAACTAATGTGCCACCGGCCGAAAAATCAGAAAAATTTTCTAGAGCCAACTTTAAGGATGGCAGCAAAGGGCGTTCTTTTGGCTTATCATATTTGGTATGCAGAAATTCACCAGTGAAAACCCTCTTGCACCTGCCGCCGACATGCCAGACAACAAGAAGTTTATGATTGTTGAGGCATGGAAACAGGCAGATTTTCTTTGCAAAGGCTACATCCTAAGTACTTTGGAGGATGACTTGTACAATGTCTACAGTGCTATGAATACTTCGAAAGAATTATGGGATGCACTTGAGAAGAAGTACAAGACTGAAGATGCGTACTTGAAAAAGTTTGTGGTTTCCAAGTTTCTAGACTATAAAATGATAGACAGCAAAACTGTTGGAATCAAAATTCAGGAGTTTCAATTTATTTTTCATGACCTTATTGCTGAAGATATGGTAGTGAATGAAGCATTTCAAGTAGCTGTAATGATTGAAAAGTTGCCTCCTTCGTGGTAAGATTTCAAAAACTATCTAAAGCACAAGCGCAAAGAAATAAAGTTGGAAGATCTTGTGATTCGTCTCAAGATTGAGGAAGATAACAAAATAGCTGAGAAGAAGTCATTGTGGAAATTCAACGACTATGGAAGCGAATATCGTTGAAGAGGCTGCTCCAAAAAGTAAGAAGAGGAAGAGGTCTTCTGGACAGACTAAGGAGCAGAACAAGAAAAAATTCACGGGCAACTGCTATAATTGTGGAAAAGCTGGTCACAAAGCCCCTGACTGTCGTCTTCCGAAAAATGACAAGAAAAAGGGACAAACCAACATAGTGGAGAAAAATGATGACATTGATGATCTGTGTGCAATGCTTTCGGAATGCAACTTAGTTGAAAATCCAAATGAGTGGTGGATTGAATCTGGATCCACACATGTTTGTGTTGTCAAAGAAGCATTTGCGACTTACTCTACTGCTGGTCCTGAAGAAGATCTTTCCATGGGAAATACTGCAACAACCAAAATTGAGGGTTATGGGAAGATATTCCTGAAGATGACTTCCGGCAAGGTGTTAACGCTCAACAACGTTCTTCATGTTCCTACTATTAGGAAAAATTTAGTTTCAACTTCTTTACTTGTTAAGAATTGATTCAATTGTGTATTTGTATCTGACAAAGCTGTTGTAAGCAAGAATGATGTGTATGTTGGAAAGGGCTACCTCACAGAGGGCCTTTTCAAACTCAATGTAATGGTTGTTGACAGTATTAATAAAATTTTATTTTTTTCTTATTTATTGGAGTCAAATTATTTATGGCATATTCGTTTAGGACATATCAATTACAAAATCTTACGAAGTTAATTAATTTAGAAGTATTGCCTAAATTCAAGTGTAATAAATCAAAATGTCAAATATGTGTTGACTCTAAGTTTGTCAAACATCCTTATAAGTCTACTGAAAGGCATTCAAATCCTTTAGACTTAATTCATACTGACATTTGTGATATGAAGTCAACACCATCTCGTGGTGGAAAAAAGTATTTTATAAACTTTTATTGACGATTGTACTCGATATTGTTATATTTATTTGCGTAATAGTAAGGATGAAGCTATTGAAGCATTTAAGCAATACAAGAATGAAGTAAGATCCAATTGAGTAAAAAAAAATTAAAATGATTAGAAGTGATAGGGGTGGTAAATACGAATCTCCTTTTGCAGAAATATGTTCGGAACATGGAATTATCCATCAAACTACTTCCCCTACACACCTCAATCCAATGGAATTGCGGAAAGGAAAAAACGGACATTAAAGGAAATGATGAATGCTTTATTAATAAGTTCCGGCTCATCGCAGAATTTGAGGGGGAGAGCTATACTTACAGCTAACCGATTACTCAACAGAGTACCCCACAGCAAAATGCAATCTATTCCATATGAAAAATATAAAGAAAGAAAACCCAATTTGAAATATTTCAAAGTGTGGGGGTGTTTAGCAAAGGTATAAGTACCTTTACTCAAAAGGGTAAAAATCGGACCAAAAACCGTGGATTGTGTGTTTATTAGATATGCTACAAACAGTAAAGCATGTTGACTTTTGGTTCATAAATCTAATAATCCCGAAATTCATGTTAATACAATAATTGAATCAGATTATGCTGAATTCTTTGAAAACATCTATCCGTATAAAACTGAATGCGAGTCGTCGAGTGAAAGTCCTAAACAACTACGGGAAGCACCAAAGGAAAATACTCTAAGTGAAGAGGATCCAAGGCTAGCAAACGTCAAAGAACATCTACTTTCTTGGACCAGATTTTGTGAGATTCTTGCTTGAAAATGAGCCTCAAACTTTCAAAGCAACTATGTTATCTTCTGATTCAGCATTTTGGAAAGAGGCAGTCAATAGTGAGATTCAATCAATTTTGGATAATCATACATAGGAATTGGTTGATCTTCCTCCAGGAAATAAACCTTTAAGTTCGAAATGGATCTTTAAGAGGAAAATGAAAACTGATGGTACTATTGACAATATAAGGCAAGACTTGTTGTCAAAGGTCATAGACAAAAAGAAGGCCTTGATTACTTTGACACTTACTCGCTCTTAACGAGGATAACATCTATAAGGGTGTTAATGACAGTGGCGGCCGTGTATGATTTTGAAATCCATCAAATGGATGTTAAAACAACTTTCTTAAATGGGAAATTGGAGGAAGATATTAACATGGAACAACCTGAGGGTTTTGTGGTTCTTGGTAAAGAAAAAAAAGTGTGCAAACTTGTTAAGTCGCTTTATGGACTTAAACAAGTACCCAGATAATGGCATGCTAAATTTGACCAAACAATGTTGGTAAATGATTTTAAAATCAACGAGTGTGACAAATGTGATTACATTAAAAACACTCTAGGTCATGAAGTCATTGTTTGTTTATATGTTGATGACATGTTGATAATGAGCAAAGATATAACATATGTAAATGCTACTAAGCGCATGCTGAGTAGCAAATTCGACATGAAAGACTTAGGAGTTGCTGATGTGATCTTGGGAATCAAAATTCACAAGACTCCACAAGGTCTAGCATTATCACAGTCTCACTACATTAAAAAAGTACTTGACAATTTCAAGTATTTGGATTTCAAGATTGCCAAGATTCCAATTGACGTGAGTTATGCACTTCAAAAGAATGAAAGTGAAAATGTCTCACAACTAGACTATGCCAGAGTATTGGGAAGTTTGATATATATATATATATATATATATATATATATATATATATATATATA
>MCJB01049134.1:0-23256 GCA_002018475.1 Nicotiana obtusifolia | reverse complement strand
ATATATATATATATATATATATATATATATATATATATATATATATATATTATGAATTGTACGTGACCAGATATGGCATGTGCTATTAGCAAACTGAGTCGGTTTACACGTAATCCCAATCAAATACATTGGATAGCAATGAAACTAGGTTTGGGTATCTGAAAAATATCCAAGACTATGCTCTGCATTATAATCTCTCCGTGATTGAGGGATATAGTGATGCAAATTGGATCACCGGATCATCTTAAGTTAAATCCAGGAGTGGATATTTTCACAATCGGGGGTGGAGCAGTGTCTTGGAAATCATCAAAACAAACATGCATCGGCCGTTCTACAATGGAATCTGAATTCATAGCTTTAGACAAGGCCGGTGAAGAAGCTAAATGGCTCCGTAATTTCTTGGAAGATATTCCATTTTGGCCTAAACTTTTGGCACCTATATGTATACATTGTGATAGTCAGGCGGCAATAGGTAGCGTATGGAGCGTTATGTATAACGAAAAATCTCGTCATATACGAGGAAGACACAATACCGTTAGACAACGTGACTACGTGACACAATTGACTACGTGAAGTCAAGAGATAACGTATCCGATCCACTTACAAAAGGCCTATCTAGAGAGGCAGTTGAAAGATCATCGAAGGGAATTGGGTTAAGGCCTAGGCTACGTCATCATGAAGGTAACTCTACCTAGCATACTGGAGATCCCAAGAGCTAGGTTCAGGAGGGTAAAGCATTAAGGCTTTTTGATGAGTCAATAAAGCGTAAAGCTTTTTAGTGATTTGCCAAGTCTGGCAGGAAATGACCAGATAGTACGTCTATAGAACTACACGTTTAGAAATCACCCATGTGTGTGTAAAGTGTAAGCCGCTTCAAGGGAAATGAAAGTAAAGGGTCATTCCTCAAGCACTCATGAAATCATGCGGTGTTCATGGCTGAAACAAACACAACCGTGAGAACCATAGATTGTTAAGGGTTGATTGTGTGATTTATGTTGTCTAGATATACAACATAGCTCGACGGTTTAAATATATCAAATCTACCCGCTGACCGAATATATCCGATATAAGTTTACTACGGAAAGTCCAAAGGGAAACTTACTTATCCAGATGCAATTAATCCTTGCATGTACATCACACACTCGTCCGTGCATTCCTTTGTTTTATAGTCATTCCCCATTCATACGGGAGATTGTTAGGATTAAAAGGTAGTGAATAGAAAATAGAGGGAAGAAATGTGAAGGAAAAGTGAGCTCCCTTATGCTTTGGAAAGAGCAATTGTCCCTCATTGATGGTGGAAAGAAAAGGAATGTGCTTATATTGAGAAAGCATTTCCCGTAGTGTTAAATGGGTTGGAAAGAAGGTAAACCTCGCGCTGCCGTCGTCATCGCGTGCTCTGCTTGGCTTTGGATTCGGATTCGGTTAAAGATCGATTGATTGATTAATTTTTTTGGATAATTTGTTTTAATTATTTAATTAATTAATTTAATTAATTATCTAAAGGCCAACCTACCCAAGACCGGCGCGACGCGACCCAGTCTTGAACGTTCTCACCTGTTTCAACAGTCATGGCTGGTTCTGAAAGGTTGCAAATAAATTCCTTCTTCTGCACAAATAAATTCCAGTGTGATTTACAGTCATTAAGTGGTTCGCTGTTCACCGGTGTTTTTGGTACCGATACATTAGTGAGTTAAATCGTTCTATCATGAGAGGATAATATTTCAATACCTCGGGTATTTGAGGAGAATAATTTCCTTAAGAACACACCGTGCATTGAGCGGACTCGATTTCATTCTGAAATTAATTTCAAATTCTATTTTATTATTTTGACATTCTGTTTTACTGCAGATTTTATGTTTCTGTTTTTTCTGTTACAGAAAATTTATTGTTTCATAATGTTATAGTTAGTACAGATTAATAACAAGTACCATATAATAAAGGGTATCCGAGGAAAAAATTAATTAGTTTTATGATTTTTCACCTAGAATTTTTCAGTGAATCACACAAATTGATAGTGTTTATTGTCCCATCAAAGTTTATTGTCTCAACATATATTTCATCAGTTCAATCACAAGTACATCTTTAAATTTAAAAAAATAATACTAAAATAATAAATGAAAAAAGAAGACTATTTAGGATACGTTTTACTTACATATTTAAGTACTTAACTACAATTTCTTTCTATAAGAAATAATAGACATGAAAGCACGTGATTCTAGAATGTCATATATAGCCGTTGTGTGACAACATATAAAAGTCATCCAACGAACCTCAAATGTCGAGGAAACTTTTTCGACCACACAATAATATAGTTTACAACTTGTCTGGTAAATTATATAGATTTGTCCCCAAAATACGTATTTCAAAAATATCTGGAGAGGCACACGAACCTATTGAAGGGTTTAGAGATGGCCCAAATTCACCACGTTAGACTATTAAAATAATTGTCTAATTGAATAGTGATATGAATTGGAGAAACGAAAAGGGAATGATTGGTTGAAAGACTAATTAAAGAGTATAGATAATTAATTGCATGAATGTTTGGAATGACAAATTAAAGTCAAAGAAAGTGCGAGGGATTGAGTATTATTTTAATTTGTGACAATTTTTAAGATAGTCGAGTATCTTTCGAAAATAATCTCTCTATTTTTATAAGGTAGGGATAAAGTCTGTATATATATTATTTTTTCAAATCCTACTTGTGAAATATTATTGTTGTTATATTATACAATTCTTAAGATTAAAGTATTTAATTTAATGTATTCACCAAGTGCATGCTAGTGTCACCGAGTGCAAAATATCCGGATTCAAGTTCTGAAAACGAAAAAATTAATAGGAATCGCTTCTCTTTTAATGAACTTTACGTAATGTAAATTCGAATTAATTAAAATTTTAATACGATTATCGGATACCGGATGAGAAACTAAAAATGAAAGTGTGATGGATTGAAGTAAAAAGCAAGGAAAAAGCTCCAAATAAAAGTGTGTTGAGACTGACATAAAAAAGAAACTCAAATATATTAATAAAAAAAATAAGTGGGGAAACAAAAAAGTCTTGCATGAGGAATTAAGATATGCAACATACCTTTTGGTGGCCAAGTATTGTCAGTTGTCACCAAAGAGTAAAATTGAAGTCTAATTTCCCAACAATCTAAGAATATTCTTTTATTTTTTTTTTATTTTTCTGCTATATATTTCGCTTTTGAGAGGGTTAAATAATATACTTTGCACATTTGTATACTTATCCATTATTAGGGTTTTTGTATATACGATTATCTGTCAATGTTATAAGATAGACAATCATTATATCATCACAGGTCTAACTCACCACAATTACTTACGTATACTTGATTGTCAAATCTCGATGATCAAGAATGCACATATTTCATTTTGGGAGGTAAGGTCTATGCCCCCTCCACCTTTGTAATTATGATTATATATATAAAATTTAACACTAGGTATACAGCCTAGTGAATTTAATTTTAAAAAAAAAAGGGTTTAGTTTTCATATACTTTGCACATTATCCACTTATCCCTATTCCATTTTTCCAATCTATCTGTGGCCCCAGATAGTAGCCCATCACGTCACTATACCAAATTAACATTTTTAATTTTGCAATCTTCTTTAGCAAAAAACAAGAAAAATTCCTAGTATTAAAAAGCTTAAATGAAATACAAATGCAATTTTTTTTATAGTCTTTCCTGAGAACTATACGATAATATAAAGTTGTTCTATTTTGTCATTTCCAAGTTGGAGTGTTTAAAATTATGATTAAAATTTTTAGTAACTTTTTCATATTTCAGAAATGGAAAATAATAATTTTATTATCTTTAAAAAGAGAAAAAGATAAGAGCAGCCTTTTCTTGTCATTCTCAAATTTCTTCGTTTTATTGTCATTATATCAAAAAAATTATGTTGTTCTTATATTTTCGCTTTTATTATTGAAAATTTTCACATAATTAATCAGGATAATAGAGAATTGGAAGGTCTAATTGAAAGCAATGATCAAAATAGCACTAATAAAAGCGCTTTGTTTGGCCCAAGTATATTTTTAGTAGGTGTTTGGTCAAACTTTTAGAAGGAAAAAAATATTTTTAAGTAGAAGCAGAAGTAGAAAAGTAATTTCTCTTCAAAAATATTTTTTTGAAAAGTACTTTTGAGAAATATATACTTAGAAATACTTTTTAAAAATTTGGTCAAATACTAATTGTTGTTCAAAAGTATTTTCAAATTAAATTAGTCAAACACAAAGTACATCTTACCGAACGTATTTTTTTGAAAAGTACTTTTGTTTATTTTGCAAATAGTGGTTTAACCATAAGTATTTGTAAACACCAAACTACAAAAATAAAAAAAATTAAAAAAATAAAAATACTACTCTAACGTTGTATGAGTATCACACTTTAAATTCTAGTTTTCACTCACTTATCTTTAAAAATTTGTACACCTTTTTAAGTGAGGCACAAATTCAAATACAACTTTAATTTTCACTTTAAGTAATTTTTTCATTTTTATAAAAAACTGATTTTTTAGTGGAAAAAATAATAACTAAATTTTTGAATCCCAATAAATCCAATTTAAATAAGAACCCAATAAGCTCAATAAAATGGTATGAGAAAATTTTAAAACGACACAATTTGGGACCCCGTCTTTTCTTCTCGCTCTCCGTCACTCTCACCTCTTCTCCGCCGACATCGCAACGGTTCGCCGGAGCATTACGGCGGCGCCACTAATATCTCAAATCTCACTCCGTATACTGGCCTGCTTTATTTCCACCGCTTTTAATTAACAGTGAGGTCGCCGTCTTTCATATTCAGTTTACCGTTGTTTTCGGATTAATCAACACAAGGTACTGATCAGTTCGTAATTTTGGTCACTGCTCTTAATTATTTATTATTTAACTTATTATTCTTAATTTTACCATTTCTAGAATGCTTTTATTTCCTCTTTTATGTTTTAGATACTTTCGGAGATATTTATAGTGTTTGTTTCATGTTGCTTTGATTTCAACTTTTTTTTCCTTTATTGGGTTTTCCAGAAGTTGGATTTTAGTGTTGTTATTACAAAATGAGTAATAAAGCAGATGAAAAAAGAAGGAATTTTTTTAGTGTGTATTTTGGTTATCTCTGACATTTTTAGTGAAATTCCTTTGTTCTATTAACAAAATTAGCAAGGGCATTTTGTGTTGCATTTTCAAGTCATTTTGTTAAGAGTTTAAATTCTGTCGGTATAAACAGTAGTTACATAGGTATTTACACAGCCAGGTTTAATTGAGGTAACTCTATTTAATAATATTGATTTGTAATCTAAAATAAATGGTTAGTAACCTGTTATAACAGATTAAATTACATTGATGATGTGAAAACTTCATTACGCTGTCAGTGCGTGTAACTTAAGTTCTTTTTTTAATAGCAGAGCTTGGTTAATCAGTGCTGTTTTGTCTCAGGAATTCAAGATGATTGGATCTTTTCTCACCAGAGGGCTTGTGTAAATTTCAGACTGTCCTTTAAAAGTTTTAAAGACTAGTAGTCTTAGATTTTTATATTGCTTGAGTTGCTAAAGCTGTGATTTTGACGTGTTGCTTGTGCAGGATGGTTTTTGGTTATGCTTATCCAGCTTATGAGTGCTTCAAAACTGTGGAAATGAACAAACCTGATATTCAGCAACTCCGGTTTTGGTGCCAATATTGGTATCTTGCTGCTACATTAGCTTTTTGGACCTCAATGTATCTTGTTGTGAATCTCAGTTCTAACTCTCTACAACTTTTCAGGATCCTAGTTGCTATGTTGACAGTTTGTGAGAGGTTTGGTGATGCTTTTATTTCGTGGTAATCATAGCGAACTTGGCTGTTCATATCATTTTTATGTTAAAATCCAGCTTGCTATATTTTGAGAATTATTTGTTGATTGCTAGCTTTCTGTTACATTGTTCTTTTTAAGGGTTCCAATGTACAGTGAAGCTAAGCTGGCATTCTTCATTTACTTGTGGTGCCCCAAAACTAAGGTATTCATATATATAGTTTCTTAATTGAAAAAAAATCAAATATTTAGCCTTTCCGTGGTTTCACCTTTATGTTAATTTAATTTGGTTCTTCATATCGTAAAATTATTGCAGGGAACTACATATGTGTATGATGCTTTTTTTAAACCGGTGATTTTAAAGCATGAGACTGAGATTGATCGAAATTTGTTGGAGTTGAGAACCAGAGCAGGAGATATGTTGGTCTTATACTGGCAGAAAGCGGCTAGCTATGGTCAGACGAGGATTTTTGACGTTTTGCAGTACATTGCTTCGCAGTCAAATCCACCTCCCCCAACTCAGGTTTTTATTAAGATGTGTTTCACAGTTCATTTGCAAGCTCAATCATTTTCAGCATTTCAAAATTGGTTTGAACTAAATGATAGTGTTAGCTGTTTGACATCTGAAGATGTTATTCATATTAGAGTAATTGCGTGCTTGTTAGTACGAAATTTGTGGTGTTCTTAAAATTCGGAGAATCCATCTTGAACTCTCCATGATGCATAATTTGAAGGTTAAGGAGTGATAATTCATTAAGGTCGAATAAACCCTTCTGGTATAAATATTCAGCTGCTTGTTAACCTTCTGGAGTAAATAATACATTTGGGACACATACTTGTGATGCCTTGGGGTTTCATAGATATGTTGAATCTTCTTAGTCTTAGCATCTGTTCTTAATCTTCTTTATCTCTGGGAAACCAGACACCATGTTAAATTAGTTAGTAAAGTTTTTTCCAACTGGTTTTCCTATTGTGTATTCCTGTATTCATGGCTTAATTTTCTAATTATACTGGTACTTTCGAAGTGTGCCCCAGGGAAGGGGGAGGCTGGGGGTTTTACGCAGATAATATCCAGATTATAGATGATATAAACTGACGCAATATTTGGGGCTTTGCTGAGTGGGTTTGTTCGTTTTTGTCAGTCTAATTAAGATTTGCTACTTAATTTGGCTGTTAGGGAAGTATATTTCAGTTGGAGCTTGCTATAAAAGGTTTAGAATCTTAGGGGGCATTTAGTTGCTGGTGTATATTTTCCGTGCCTCATGTTGACGGCATGACTTCCCCACCTAGAGATGCCTATACAAAAATTGTGCACAGATGTTTAATTGTAATGTTGAGTGGTAGTAGTTTATTGATTAGCTCCAAGGTTGTGTGATGCCTGTTTTAAAATATCAATTTGTGCTGCCTTTCGAAATTGCAGCCACAAAGGCAAAGCAGTAGAGGTCGTCAACCCACTGCAACACTGAATCGCAGGTCAACTGCTCCAACTGAAGAACAAGCACCCCCAGCTTCCTCTGAATCATCAAGTGATAATGAAGCAGATGCAACAGAAGAGGCGGAGTCATCTAAAGCCCCTCCACCGTCTTCCACTGCAGCTACTATTCTGAACGCGCAAAAAGCAACTCCATCCAAAACCCTGGTTTCGACTGCAGCTGCTTCTCTGAACGCACAAAAAGCAACTCCATCCAAATCCCTTACTGAAACCTCAAAATCTTCAGCATCTGTTGATACTCGAGTGATGCAGATCGATTCAGTTCCTTCCTCAGCTAATGAAAGTGTTGATAACCCTCCTCCTGCCGAGACAACCTTGGAGGAAGTGAGTCGAGTAACACGCGCCAGATCAAGGAAGACACGAGCACAAAACCCTTGATTTGTGAAATCAAGTACTTCCACATGTTAGTCCAAAAATGTGGTTTAAATACGTGGTGTAAAAGGATTTGTTCTAGGTTAGTGAGTTCAATGTACATCTAGCAAATCTTATTTCATTCATTACTTAAGTTGTCCATGATTTTTTAGCATGGATTGAGAAATACGCTGATTGAGTGGGTAGGACTGCTAGATGTAAATTACCATTCATTATCAAATATCCAAATTAAAGTACTTATGTTTGCCCTCAGCTATTGGAGACGTAAATTCATAATTCCGTATGATAAGGTGGGGACTGGCTTTTAGCTGGTGCTTGCACAGAAAAATGATCATTGTGCATACATATAAACATCTGGTTCTGCACAATAATTTTTCCATCAAATCGCCCTTCAAAATCCCAATTACATTACTGTAGGCACAAAATTTATTTGAAACGACGTCAAAGAAAAAAAAGTATTCACACGATACCTTTCAGTTTGATCTCTTGTACTCTAAACGTTAGAAATGTACTTTGTAAATGCTATAGCTCATTGCCTCATTCACAATAACCAGAAACACCAAATAGTTAAGATCTATAAATAGTGTACATATTGCAGTTCTCTTCAATATTATCCAGAATCACAATTACACAACTGCCAACAAACTTGTTTCATTGAAGTCATATCCAAGCCTAATACCAACTTTGGGTAATCTTAAGACTTGTATTCCTGTGAAGCATATTGATATAAAAATCTGCATAATTATACTCTGAAGTTGCAGGTTCTTCCCTGAAACCCAGTTATTTCATACTATAATCTGGCTAAAGCCTTAATAAATAATTAACGCTATTTCATAGGTTATCTCCTGTCCTAAACCGCTTACTGATAGTACGTAAAGCTTTGTTTAGATATTTACAAGTCTGTTAGATGCCTTATTTCTGTGTATCTTCTCTTGAATCCGTATCTGGAGTTCAATGCTTTAACCAGGTCACACCACTTTTAAGAATGTTCAATGCCCCATAGATCAGTAGCGCTGACCTCCTGATCTGAGCGCAACCAGTAATCATCATCTATCTGCAATTTATGGAAGACCATATGCGGATTAGAATCAGTGTTCTTAAAAGCGAAAAGTGAAAAAAAACACGGTCAACGAGGCTTGAAGCGGAAAGCAAGAAGTGAACTTTGAAGTGAATTGCACATTAAAAAATGGCAAACATATATGAATTTTGTACTATAATAATCAAAGTGCAATCAAAATAACTATTGTCAGCATCCAATGTACAATAATGCTGATATCAATCCTACTCATCAAAGTTGAGATTCAAAAAGTGACTGCTTATTGATTGGATTACTGTGTGAGTTATTGTTTGAAGTGCATGATTTAACCCATAAAGCGATAGCCCATCGTGTCGCATTACTTCCATCGCTTTAAATGACAAAACCAAGGTGTTTAATGACACTGATTAGAATATTACTCAACTTTGGTAAGAGCAAGAGCAACCAATAAATAGAAAGGGGAGGAGAGGGAGGGGAGGGATTCAGTCAAATACTTACACTGGCATGAGATGGTACTATTTTGTGAACACCTGAGAGGTTTGAGGTAGTTGAATCTATAGAGCAAGGAGGTACTGAGGATAGGTAAGCATCATCCATCTTTTCATCAGCAGTCAATGCATCCAACGGTTTTGTGTGCTTGATAGTTATGTCCTCATGTTTCCAACTTTGTTTGCTGCATGTGTTGATAATCATGTCAGTTATCAGTGCTTTGAAGCTTTTCGCTTATACAGTAGAAAATGTCTTTACTTTTAACAAGAGACTACTTGAAAGAGAATTAGGAAACCTGCCAAGCTATACATGAATCAATAGTTACAAAGATGGAGAGACACTTGTCACCTAGTGGAGATACCTCAAGAGAAACAAATCTATCGGCCCTGTTGTGCTTCTAAGAACAAGCCTATACTGCTTCTCTGGGAAATCGAGATCCTGTTACAAAAAATAATGGGATCAGAGTCTAGACTCTAGTATTGTTTGCAATTTTCAATGTTGCCAAAGACCAGGTTACTCACCTCACATGGATCAGGAACTTCAATAAGACTAGCATCTGGAGCTTTTATAACAATAACAGTTTTGTCCTGTGACAAAAACCACAAACACTCTAGAGAACTGAGACACCATCAAATCACAGATGTAAGAAGTATGTTACATACCCTGAAATGAGGCAAGCTCATGATATCTTCCTCCGTCAGAAGGAGGCTCCTGAAGAGTCGAACCAGATGATTTTAAGAAATTGATCACATTTTCAAAATAGAAAGAGTTGCATCAGGAGAAAAAGGACATAAAACACATACTCATTCACATCAGATTCTAGGGTCCTTATTTGCTCTAGTTTTTCCCTGTAATGAAAATTGCTTTCATGCTCACATTCATAAAGTAAAAAACTCAGAAACATTTCTCTCATTGATGACAAGTTGTTACCAAACCTTATGCAGTTATCAAGTTGCCAATCCTCTGCATTTAGATATTCAATCTCTCCCTGTCATTTAAATGGAAAGCAAGGTTCAGTTAAAGAATCAGAATGGAAGAATATACAGGACACCCTCACTCCTTCCTGTCAAAAGCTATTACTAGTAGTTAGGTGCAAACAAATATTTTTGCTTCATCATATTATATTTTTTGCTTCAAGCTCTAACTCATAAGCTTCTTAATATTTAGTGCTTTTGTTTATACAACAGCTAGCCATCACATTAAGCAATTTATAAGCACCTTCAATCTAGATGCTTGATCATGCAGCCCTCGAGATCTGGTTGATGGAAACCCTCTGTTAAAGATAAATCCAGGGGTCATTACCATGTAAGGTCGTAGAAAACTGAACCAAATGCACAAGTGTATTACTTCCAACATATACGACTTTTTGTAGTTTTCTCAATTAATCCAATTCCCTCAAGGACATTCGTGATGTCATAAATTCTCCTCTTTGCCACCTGTAGAACAAGAAAATAAATAAATTAGTATCCCACATGAAGTGAAGGGAGCCAAATGAAGGAGAACAGAGAATATGTTCTAATTCTTACTGATCCACATTCATAAAAACTTTAATAACATGTATCTTCTCCAAATTATGATGCAGGAGAAAGTTTACCTTCAAAACATCTGCAGAATGGTTCAAATCGAGGGATCCATCTTCGGACTCCTGAAGCAAACTGATGAATTTCTTTGTCAATAAGCCTGCCAGAAAATGGCATATTTATTACTAGCCAATAAGTAAAACATCAGTAAAAGCAGAAGCACCTGGTCATATAAATTACATCTAAACAAAGCAGCTTACCCAAAGAATTGTCAAACCGATAACTGCCACCTAAATTCAGGTTATCAAGCAGATCTGCGTTAAGTAAAAAAAATAAAAAGAGAAATTGATACATTAACAAACTTGGCTGGATAATCAATGCATATTTAATACTCCATATGATGCCTCATTCTAGGACCTGCATTTATTCCTGTAGCAGCTGATATGGCATCTCTAGAAGCCTTTCCTTTACTGGATTTCTTAGCACGTGCACGAGCAGCTTGTCCAAGGGGAGAATGATTGGCTGCAACAGTCCTCTTACAAACTCCATATCCACAATTATCATTCTTAGACTTTTCAGTTCCATTGTTCTGCTTCAAGCAATTGAAAAGCTCCGTTAGCATGAAAGATATAGAGGTCAAAATTTTTGTTAACGACATGAAAACAAAGAAGCACTGCACACGTAATTCTTCTTTTTAACACAAAATCACAAACCAAAAAGAGAATTCTTTTTTTGTCCAAGCACCACTTAGTATCAATGCAATCTTGTCCTGTTATGATTGTACGACCTCAGAACTGGGAAATGATTAAAAAGGAATCAACATAAACATTTATTAGCAGAAGAACATGTATAATCACCAATAAAGGTCTAAGAAAGCATCATTCTAAAAAGGATTAGACTACTGTAACTTCGTATGAATGGTGAATGCTATATCATTCAACTGCATGATTATTGCTAGAGGACTTAATAGGATTGAGGTACTAAATTACACAAATTAAGATGGTATCTCAAAAAGTAGCAAGAGATAGAAGAAATTCCACTAGTTAAGCATACCAATGAAAAGATCATGAAGTAAATCGAGAGAAAAGTTAATTTGACTATAGCATGAAAACAAACTTACAAAAAAAAAGCATCATATCACCGTTTAAATCTTGAATAATAATTTAAATTTTTTAAAATAGTGAAAGTTTGTATAGAGATGACATAGTCCAATATAGTCCTAACATGTAAAGTCTACCATATAAGTTAGAATAGATGATGTATTAATTATAAAAGAAGGTATCATTATAGTGGAGTAGTAGTTTTCATGTAGCTTTTAAATATATAACATACTTTTTACAATAAAATCAATATCTAATCCAAGCTAAAGAAATTACTACCACCTGTCCATATTATTTGCCGTTTTGACAAACTGAAATACATGGCGTTTCAAACAAAAAAGGCGCTTAATGTTCTAATAAGTAAAAGTGTTAATTATGTATTTAAGTGAATGTTTAAGAGAGATAAATAGTATTAATGCATACAAATATTTTGATAATCAAGGTACAGGAAAAACTTGCCCGCAGCGGGTATTTACATCAAGTATAGTTAAAGAACTATAGGAGATAAACTCAGGTCTTTTAGGAATTTTACTTTTTAATAAATAAAAAAATTTAAAAGAGACTAGTGGAATTATATAATAACTAAAGTTACATATTTCTAGGGTTGCCGTCACTTTCTTTGTTTATTTTCCTGCAATCATCCTCTTTGCATTGTTGTTGCATTTTGTATTATCTACTGAAGTGACTCTAGGGATTCATAGTCTTCATCCTTCCCCTAACTTAATCTAAGTTCTAATCCTGTTTCTTTGTTAAATACCGAGGCAAAATCTTGTCTTCTTCTACAATAATCATAGGAATAAATACAAGACTGCAAAAATCATTAACTTGAAAGTTCTTAATCCTTAGAAACAAAGCTCTTATTAATATTGACTAACCATTATTACACTTAAAACACCATTTGATCGGCCACTGTAAGGTCAGGAGTATATTTGTTTAATTTAATTTACTTTAGCCAATTGTTTAAGTTCGGTAAGAAGAAGAAATAAAAAAGAGATGATCAATTTAAGTGTTTATGCAAATAAATTTCATAGTTTTCCTAATCTAGAATTTCAAAAGTATTGTCCAGTTAAAGAACAAAGAAACACCTTCGGAATAGCTAGCTAGATTATTAGGTATATTTAATTATTAATTATGTGCAAAACAAATGAAAGTTAACTATGATTTAAGCACTAATAGTTGTAGTTAGATTAAGTGACAAGTGTCAAATAGTTATTAGATTGGTGTAAACACATGGTGCGGCTAAGTTTTTACCATCAAGATACGTCTTTCTTAAGAAGTGCGCGGGACACTAGATAAGTTAAATTTTCCTGCTCTAAAGCGTTCAACAATGGAGATACAAAAATCTAAACATAGGAAGAAAAATTAAAACAAAAGAAAAATATAAAAAAATTAATTTAGACGTGTACAAAATACAAACTAGTACGGAGATCACGTTAATTTAAAAATAATAAAAGGAGAAAACTAAGTAAACAAAACTACTCACCGGAGTAGAAACGAATGTAGATGAGGCAAACAGATTGCGAGCTACGGGACGAGATTCTGAGCAAATTTGAGACATTAGATGAAGTGGAGCTAATGACAAGTTGAGATTCAGGTTAAGATCCACGTTTTCGCCGGCGGTAGACATAACCGGTAAACTGCAGGAGCAGATTATCAACTAAACGGCGTTTGAACGGAAAAAAATTTGGAAAGGAGGAGGGCTTTGTTGTGGAAGCTTTGAAACAGCGGGAATGGTAAGAGCGTGTAAAGTGTGGGGAGGAGGCGCTCAGTTTCGAATCCAAGGGCCCGCCCGCCCGCATTTATGAATATATTTCGGAAATTTCATGTGGGCCCCAGTTATGGGCCCATACATCTCTTACTTCGTTCTAATTGGGAGGGTGCAGAGTTAGAGATTGATATAGTATTTGTTTAGATTTAATTCAGACGGCGAGAATCCGCCCCTATTTTTTCTTATCAATTTATTTTAAACATAATGACATATTTAAAAATTAAAAAATAATTTAACTTGAACTTTCATATTTATCTTTAATAATAATTTTATATAGATATGTGAATGTTACGACGAACTTAAGAACGCAAATTTTAAAAGTTTTATTGACAAATGCTATAATATATTTAAAAATCATAAATTTTAAAAATATTTATTTTTTAAATTTCGTATCCAGTCAAGTGACATAGAATAAATTGGAATGAATTAGTACTAAACTTATGGAAGCCTCTAAGGGTGTGCCATGACAAGTGTGTGACAACCTGACACTACTTTTTTGTTTTTAAAGTTTAAGAACTAAAAATTAGATGACATTCTCGATCTGTTCTACAACTTATTACCTACTTATTATTATATTAATAGTATGATTCGTATAGTTAACTCCAACTTAGTTAAACATTGTTGATGTTGTATATATTTCTTCATCAAAACTGAATAGCAGCTCTAAGATTTTGGTCATGTTTGATACAATCTCCTCACTTGTAAGATAAATAATAAAAGCAATTATTAAAAGCACATCAAAACTCTAGTTGCATGCAAATATTGTTGAATGCCTGTTTGATGAAGCCAAAGGTATACGCATCAATTATTTGGTCAGAGAAGACAGGGAGGACAACGAATAGGACATAAGGGGGGTCATTTGGTACGCTGATTAAATTATCCCGCCTAGGAGGTAGGATAAAATAATCTCAAGTTTGATGAGATAAATTTAATCCCACACCTTATTATCCCACCTTATCCCGCATACCTAACGACCCCCAAGAGTTCTACAGTTACCACTTCATCTTCAAATTCTTTATAACATAAGGATCGCTTATTCAACAATACATCAATGAATAAAATTACAGCATGAATTACCTTGCTTCTGCTCAAACAAAAGACAAGATAATCCTAAAACATCTATTCTAACAAGACAATATTCTCGAAAATTTGTGGAAATGGTTTTGCCAAGCGACATTATACAACGAACCTCAGAGGTGCCAAAAATATTATCCTAGTTGGAGGTTGTAACGGATTCACTGCTGGATATTTTCGTGCCACTAAGTATGTAACCACCAAAAGCACTCATCTGCATATGTGGGTGGGTTCTTGATGGGAGTACCTGCATAGTTTTCTAATTAGCGATTCGGGCAACTAACAAGCTAGTAAGTAAAGGGGGGGAAAACTGTTAAAAAAAAATCGCACCGCGCTATTATAAATTATCTAAAATCTGCTTGACAGAGCGCCTTGAAGAATGGAAGAAAGAATAAAGTTAAGTGATCTTTTAAGTGGTAAGATCTCCTCCTTGTGGGGCGGTTTGGATTTAATTAAAACAAACCTGATATTCACGTAACCAAGGTTCAGAAATTTGTAAGCCAATAGCCATTTTCTCAATCTGAAGGTTGTGCATACACGTCGCAAGAGGCTGCAATTGAAACAAAGGATCAGTTTTATCTTACTTCTCCAACAGGAGGATGCCACGACGCAGAGTGGGCTTCAATCATTGATCTAACAGAAGACACATACACAGAGAGAAAAAAGCCAACTTATGGGAGAAAAGAGAGCATTTCTATAAATCAAGACAAAATATTATAGTGGAATCATGAACTTAAAATGTCTTTTGAAAAAGAAAGAGAAATAGGAGCACAACATGCAATAAAGAATACAGTTTACATGAGGTTATTCTACCCAAATTGCTTTTTCCGATTGAAGATAAAATAGCAAAAAATTCCATAGCCTTCTCTGTGATTGGATACAACATAGGAAAGTCCATTAAGACATCATGCCTCTATATGTAAAATAAGAATAAGACTTTTGAAAATCTGTTTTACTCACCTTTCTATATTAAAGAGCAGATAAAAGAATATTGACTTGATACCATGATCACCACAGATGCCTAAATCCAACAACTTATGGTTTTTAGAATCAAACATGTTTATCTAAACTCAATTCGCAGAAAATTCTTCTTGACGTTTAAAGAATGCAAAAGTTGGGCTAATAAAAAAGTGGATAAGAAAGAGCTTGTGCATGTAAACAAGGAATGAGCAGCCTGGCAGCTAAGAACATTAAATAAGTTTGGCAAGCTAAGAACAATACCTGAGCATACTGGTGATAAACAGCAAAAGGAGCTGAAAATGATAAAAGAGGAAGCACTTCTTTAATAATGCCCCAAGGGTCCAGTTCTGGAGCAGCAATTATTAGGCTGAAAAGAAGAATTGGAAATAAGAGAGAAGGCAACAATATAACATGGCAAAAGAAAAGAATGGAAACTGAATTATGTTCAAACCTGGAAAAACCATTTTCTTTCCACAACTTGATGGCCTCCTGGGGTGCCTTCTGACCTAGTTTTACAGATTTACAAAGCTTAATTATTGGTGAGGGAACGGTCTCAGGTGTTATTTCCATACAACCATGTTCAGATGAAATGCCAACTTCTTCTACACTGCCAGAATGAGCAGCTGGTAAGGTTTCTTCCTGCAGGCACATGTTGCAGGGAAGAGAAGAACACATTTAGAGAAGAAATAATTTCCACCAAAAAATGGAGCAACCTTAGATTTTACAACTTGATTTTACCTTACTCTCAGACACTGAAGCTCCAGTCTGAAATGAATTCAGGTCAGTCAGAGATGCATGCACAATTCTAGACCCACGGGCAAACAGTAAATCATAGTTAGCACTAATGCAATAAACATATTTAGATGATCTTTGGAAAAACGAAACTATAAGCTATCTACTGAAATATACATTTTTTCCTCTACTGACTACTAACTCTCCCTCAAAATTTAGAATCATCAAAAATCTGTCACGTATTGTAATTGGAGTGTTATTCTATTTTATCGAAAGGAAGTGTACCTTTTACAGATCTCATCATTTAAATTAAACATCCTTGTGATATCGACAGGATACGGAGATGACCCACGGTAGGTATTGCACACATAACCAGTACCTGCTAAGATCATTGTCATAAAAAAACTACAGTCATCAACTTCAAAGCAATTTGACAATACTATAACATGTTCTGACATGGTTTCACAACGATGAGGCAGTAGCACTGTGTACATTATGACAACCATAAGGTTAGTATCAGTGGCGACAGTAGCAATAATCCAGAGAATTGGCACAATTCCAATTGTATAGGCTGCATAATCAAATTTATATGTATAAAGCAATGATCACAAATACGCCCTTGAGTACATCTACAGGGAAGAACAAACAAACATACCTCCTAGTCGTTCTGCAATAGCACCGGTAAGAATACCACCGACAATGTCCACTACAAGTACATCTGCATTTGCAGTAATGTTCCCTAAGCAGAGCAGTAGAGATAGTGCATCCACTCGCATGAACCTGATGGAATCAAAAGAATTAATATCAACCCCGTGTACACAAAGCCTAGAATCACGCAATGCAAGATGAGCAAGATATGACACACTTGAGGTTATTAAACTACAATGAACATCTGGATGACATATTTATTTATATTCTTAACGTGCATGAGCACTGTCATACCAACAACAAATAACATCAAGGAGAATAAATCAGATTTCAAGATTTCTTGATTCCAAAATAAGTAATCAAAGTCTATTTTTCCTTTTCTCCAATCAAAAGGATAAATCAAAACCAGAAAGCAACAGGTGAAGATATTTGATCAAAAGCAAGAGCAGACCATATTATTACCCGATTTTATCAGGATGTTTCTTGAAGTAGGCTTCACAAATGCTGAAAAGAGCAAGACATATGTTAGATACTGAAGAAAGATCGAGGAACACAACAACTGGGGATTTGCACCAAGAAACCAAATGCAGCATTGTGATTTTCTATGATTGACATCAGCACTAGTGAATCTCTTGGGGATTTCGAGCCCATGTAATCAAATGCAGAACTATCATTTTATATGCTTGAAAGAACAATAAAGAAAAAAAAGTGCGAACTACCATTGTGTACAATTGAAACGAAACTAATTTCATCAGAGACAAAAATCATAAAAAGTGAAACGCAACCCAAACTGGCTCAAAAATGCTTTATGAATCAAAAAGAAATAAGAGGACAGAGTCAGAATTCCACAGCAAAACTGAGTGTTCCATATGATTGAGGTGGTATGACCTAGTAAAAACAAAAGTGACAGTCGCCAAAAGATCATTGCGCAACTAAGAAATACAGCTTTCACACCCACTTGGGGCGGTCCGGCTACATTTTGCAGTATCTGAAAGTAACTTGTTTAATTTTGATTATGTAACCATTATTAGAGTTTTAGTTCCTAAGCTCGAAATTAAAATAAATAAGAAAATTAGAAACATTATTCAATCTTGTCTCCCCTCTCCTCTTCCCCAATCCAAGTTACAGATGAAGGAAAATTAGGAAGTAAGTCTAGAATAGAGATATCCAGAATAACAAATGGAAACTTGAAAGCAGGAATCAACCTTCGTGCAGAGGGACGCCTTACTAGTACTCTAGGTGCATATTTCTTCTGTTTCTTAATCCTGTACTTTTCCTGCAAAACACCGCAATGTTCAGCATATCTTTGCAAAAAAAAAAAACTAAATTATCAACACCAGAAAATGTGAAGCTCACTTGAGAAAATAATGTCTTCTTCTCAAAAGTTGCACTGTTTGCAATGAGTGCATCAACTATTTCGTCCCCTTTTGCTCCCTGCCTGGAACAGAGTAAGATTAATACGTTTCTTTAAAACTGCTAAATGAAAAACAAATTATAGTGCATCTCTAACAAATTTAAAGCTTAGCAGTGTATCTTCACATTTCTTCAAACTGTCTTACGAAAATAAAATAAAATCACATAAAAACATGAATATCTGACAAGCTCTCACCTTCGCATCTCGTCAATATCTTCACTAGTGAGACTCTGGGCAGTGTTATTATCAACAATTGCACGGTTGTCCTTAGATCCATCCATGTCTTTTTCTTCAAGGTTGTTTCCTAATAATGACAATACACAACAAGATACTATCAATTCCACATAATTTGCTAAGAAATGAAGAGAGCAATTAGACAAAGTAACACGAGATGCATAAGCATATTTTCTTTGGTCTCTGTGTGAACTAACTTGGTCCAAGACCTCTAAACCATCTCTATCATCCATATCTATTTGTCCCTCTTCAACTGGTTCTTTCTCCCGCATAAGAAATATACAATAGTGAATAAACAAAGCCAAATAGAAGATTACTTCTGGTTTAACTGAAAAAGTTTGTGTGCATAATAGAAAGCAAGAGCTCATTCATTGGCATTATTCAGAAACAGGGTAAGTTCAATGTGGCAGGAAGGTAGACTGAATGCAAACCACTCATAGTCATGCCCATAGGCAAACAATATCATCAACTGCCATAGAAATCCTGCATATAATTGTCCTCGGTATTAAGTAAAAATTACAATAATCATGCTTGCTCCTGAGAGCCTAGAAAAGTCTATGACTTTGATGATGATCTATACATAGGAAAGAGAATATGTGTCTCTATAAAGAAGCCAAGCTTTAGAGTATTTCTGAAAGACATTATAACTAAACAGCCTACACATAATAGCGTAATTAACTACTCTTAATACTAAGAACTCCCAGTAAATGATTACTGCATACATAAAGAACTAGGAAAACACAATTCACAGCAGATTCAATAGCCTAATAAAAACAATACCTTCTGCATTGGGAACAAAACGAGACAAAAATGGTCCTTCTTTTCCAGACTCCACTAGAAACAGAGACCCGAATGGACAACCTATCAGTGGCTGAAGACAACACTTCTTATTCCCTATTTTCAACGTCCTGCATCAACAATTCACCTTCTCCATGAGAATTAACTTTAAAAGCTAGCTTCTTTCACATTATTTGCACAAAAACCAATCAATTATGTCTCAATTTCACAAAAATCATTCTACTTAGCTATATCAATCCTCTGTACAGTATTTTAATTGCAGCAGACAGTAAATTTTGGTAGTAATTTACTTACGACGCAGCAGTAAGACGAGCAAAAACCAAACGGTCGCCGTCATTGATGTCAAGCAATACATTGCAACCTTCCCAGGTTAATCTACTGTTCTGATTTTGATTTTGATTTGAATCGTGTTCAACTGCTTTATTTATCGACATTATTGTTGCTTATTGCTGGTAAAAATTCAATCTTTAAGCATTAATCAAAGAAGCAGTAGAGAAATAAGGTCCACTATAGCTTCAGCTTTCTGATGGTTTAAACTTTAAACCCTAGCACCCTAACGAAAGGGTTTATTCTTAAAGTGTAATTTATTAAATAGGGATCGGAATTTAAATAAACGAATAACTCGGTAACCAAAGTTTTCACTATTGTGCATTATTAGGGGTTTAACTTTCGCATAATTCATAAAAAGGGTAATTTTCAACTTGCACCCTCTAAACTTTAGGTGTTAGATCGAAATACACCCAAAACTTTTTATCGGAGCAGATAACCCCCAAGATTCATGATGGTTGACTTCCAATTATCATCAATGGTCAACCCCAATCTGGTCAATTTCATATTAAATCCAACTTGTATCTAATATTTTGTTCAGTAACGTTACTAATATGGTAAACAAGATCTTATGTATTCATTAGTTACTCAATTCATCGAATTAAATATTTTTAAAATACTGGCGCGATAAAATATTATAATATGATTATTTTTACTACGTATATATATATATATATATATATATATATATATATATATATATATATATATTTGAAATGATAAAATATCAAATATTATCGTGTGTAAAGAGAGAAATGTTTTAGGATCAAACTAAATTTTGACCAACTTTGCTCTAGATCTAGACTCATTTGTATGAAATTTGATTTTAGCATAATTAGATTTCAGATTTTACCAATCTACGGGGGGAAAAAAAGTTATAATAAAAGCTAATTCTTATATCAAACGGAATGCAAAGGAATATATTTTGATTCCGTAATAGGCTTGACAGCTTTAAATAGGATTAAAACTATTTTAATTTTAAAGTATACAAGATTCACTTTATGAACATTAAGAACAATATCCACATTAATCCGTTGCAAATTAAACTTGCAATCTCTAATAAAGCAAAAAATGGATCGTATTATTTTAGTCAGTTGTTTCTCTTTTAGGAATTAAGGGTATATTATTGAAGTCAGATGCATCAGATATATAAATAAATGAAGAGAAAATGTTTAGACTGGTGCTAATTAATTAAGGGATGTATTAATGTAGTCCCACCAAAATATGCCAACTTTCTAAGGACGCCAACTTTTTGTAGTCATGTTATTTTTTAAAGAGGTTATATATGTTTTGCGCCTTGATCTTGTAAGTTTTTCTTATACTAACAAGTTAAGTTGGTTATAACATGTAATTTTCCATATAAAGTCTCATATGGTAACCTATAAAATAATAGAGTTATAGTATGTTATGATATGTTACACTGTTAATATAAAAGTTTTTATAATATACAATAACAAAAACAACGTAACAAACTCGGTGTAATCACATAAATGAGATCTGAAGAGGTAGTGTGTACGTATTTTTACTCCTATAGTAGAGAGGCTTTCTTACTGATTATTGGTTCGGAAAAAGCACAGTCACAATATTATTGAAAAAAAAATTATAATGTATATAATATAGTAGTAACTCGAAACAATAACTCAAAATAGTACCAATAACAACGACAAAATAACAAGAAAACTGAAGCAATTGAAGTGTATAATGTATAAACTTTTCTTAAAAAGTGAGTTGTTTTTATGTAGTTTGCATGATTGAATTAACAATTGTATGTGGATCAAATGAGAAGGGAAATGGTGAACAGGTCCGCATATTTTGGGACGACAAGGGAACACCTTCTGCAATATCTTCGTTAGTGAATGGTTGGCCAAATCAACATCTGACTTCTAACCACTCCCCTTAAGATTCTTTCTTTTTTTAATTTGACATATAAACAAAATATTAGAAAAACATACCCGTGATCTCAGCTCTTTTTCTGCACTGCCTTAAAAATAAATTTAGACAGTCCGACACACAAAGCATTTCGTATTTATGTAGGGTCCGAAAAAGAGTCGCATCAAAGGGGTGTGATGTCGATAATCTATCATGATGTAAGTATCAGTGGCTAATTTCATGACTCGAACGTGTGACATATAGGTCCCGGAAATAATTTTACCTTTCACTACTAGAAATCAGCTAAAAAACGACCAAAGTTGATCTCTTTTTGTCCAAAAGCGACCGAACAGGCCTGGTCACAATACCTTTGCGACCAAAGTTGGTCGCTAATTTGCGACTAACTTTCGTCTCTACCACAAAAGGCCCAAACATTCTGGAAAAACATATAGAGACCAACTTTGGTCGCAAATTATTATTTTATTATTTTTACCAGTCTTGCGATCAAAGTTGGCCGCTTTTTCAGACAGACCAACGTTGGTCGCTAAATTTTGGTAACTTTTTTGCTGTTTTCTAGTAGTGTTTGCTCCAAGACTCCCCTTCTGCTTAAAAAAAAAAACTAGTACGTAGTAAAATAAATATTTTAGGGTACAAGTATTAAGTTAAGTATTTTCCATAACTTTTCTGTGAGTTTATCTGCTGGCCTTCCACTAGAACAGCAAGTTGTCTAGGCATAGCATGTTCCAAATTCACATGTTGGTAAGTGCTAAACCTAAAGTGGCGAAAAAGATTGGAGACAATTGTGGACTATAATAGGGATGTATTTTGGGAGTTTGTACTGAAAAGAGAGGCAATTTATTGAATCTGAGGAACCTAAATGGATATACATACATTCATAAAAGTCAGTCACCTGTTAAATGTATTCTTGGCAAAATGTGTTATGTTTCTTTGGCTTTTACTATTTCTCATTTTGCTAACTCTTGGAATCTGGATCAAACCCACCATGTGTTTTGAAGGCTCAAATTGACTAGTCATTCCAAACTAACGAGAAAGTGCGTAGATATTAACAATGAGAAGCTTCCAAAAGTTGAGAGAGATCCCATAAGATATATATATGGTGCTAGAAGATAATATCGTAAATTGGATAATGACTTTGTTCTTTTTCAATGACTTCTTTTACACTCAATATAATAGGCATTGATTCTTCATCTTCTCTAAGCCAAAAACTAAATTATGTATAGTGCATTTTCTTGATCTGTTTTGACTGTTACTTTCTACATGTTTATTGTTTTCCCTTACCCCTCGCAAGATAGAGTAATAAGGAGTTGCCGGGTTGGGTACCATTAGACGAATTCAGGAATCAAGATCGAAATGAGCGTGGTATATATATATAAACTCCTCCGGCAAAAGAAAAGATAGAACTTAATTCTGTAATTTAGTTATTAAAATGAACCCTCGTTTCCAAATCTCATCTCCCCAGAAAAAAAGATCAACATTCTAATTTGGATGATTCTGTGACGACCCTATCTTATCTTGTCTTGATTATCATAATTTTCCTGTTCGAAAATTTTATATATATATATATATATATATATATATATATATATATATATATATATATATGT